>CM067322.1:77288396-77401550 GCA_034231615.1 Meghimatium bilineatum
CGAATATCGGCATTCTTCTAAAAATAGATATTGATATAGTCGGAAACATTAGATATTTAAAAATATTTACATTTCGATTTACAACAGTATTTCAATAATATATAAGTTAGGTATATCAAGATATACGATTTTAATATCAGGATTTAGAGTATTGGCTTTTGTGATGACGTTATAGATTTGTAGACTAATTTTCCAACACAAGGTCAGGAAGTAGCTCCAGATCAAGCAATTCATCAAAAAGTTTTTTTATAATTTATTCTAATCGTGTGGTAACGATAAAATTAGTATTTTAACATTTAGTACATTTTCTAGACAATAGTTCTGTGAGTTTTTGTAACGGTTAGAATGCTCAACTAACTACAATTGATTGAAATGGAGCCAGGTATATTGGCTGTTCGAGAAACGCATGCCACATCTACCCAGAGACAATTGAAAACCAGATCACATTTCAGAAGCAACTGACTATATTTTCTCCAGAATTACAACTGCCAAAAGAAACAATACCAAATTAATACTGTAATTTAAAATAATCATTCGCAAAATGGGTCTGTAGCGTTTTCCCAACTTGATCATTAAGAAACATCATTAATTATGAACCCACAATCTGTAATGATGTCTATGGAGATGTAGCAATATTAGGGATTGTAGGAATTTTGGAGAATATTTAATGTGATAGATAATAGTAAGTCACGGAGAAATTTGACCTTTTTTTGTAAACCTTATGGAGTCATGGGGGAACATGCATGGTTAAAGGGAGCAAAGGAAGAAAGAACTTTGAGAAGCACAGTTTTAACACGTGATATTTTAAACAGTTTTTGTTGTGTGACCTGTCTTTTAGCTATCGTATGTGAGGCATTTGTTGACATTTCTATTTTTGCATGCGTATCAAATCTGATGATAGATGAGAGATCAATCAAAAGTCCGAAGGTATAAGGGAAGGGGGGTGTGAGAGAGATTTATAGTATTCAACACTACTTAGAAAAATTTACCACGACATATAATATAGCACAAGAAAAAAATAGGAAAGAGAGTACCTTTCCCGTAGCTTTAGTGGTTTTTCCAAAACACTCAACAAAAACGAAGTAATTAACGGTTAACGGTAGAACCTTACACTGAAATCATAACCTCATCTTGTTCTTTTTCTTTAACGATACATCTTCATTATTTTTTTTAAAGTTTCTAATTCCAGAATAATGTAATGCTAGTATTCCTTTTTTTAAAATAAAATAATCGTTCTGTGGTGTGAAACGCCAAAATAAAACAATCGTTCTGTGGTAAGATACTATATCGATAAAATAAATTACGTCATCAATGGGGGGGGGGGGAGTGGAGAGTTTACATTGTTACAATGAAGACGTGTTTATGAAGACACCACACAACCAACATGAATATCACAAGATGGTTGTTATATTCATGTGACTACGTTTCTTCATACAAAATAGTATTAAATTCCTTATATATGTTTAGTGATATATATATATATATATATATATATATATATATATATATATATATATATATATATATATATATATATATATATATATATATATATATATATATATATATATATATAGAGAGAGAGAGAGAGAGAGAGAGAGAGAGAAAGAGAGAGATATCAACTCAGAGTAGGAGGTTTCTACTCAAAGCTTTGACTACCCCACAGATGGAGTCTTCTGGAAGCTAAAGAAAGTTCTGGAGAGCTTTAAAATAATGCATAAGGAAACAAGAACTTCACTGCCCGTAATTCCTGGGGACTCAGACAAATAAGAAATTACTCCATTTGAGCACAGTAACAACAATGTATATGCTTATGCAAACCTTCAGACAACTGCTTGGAAAAAAGAAAGATGTACAAATAATGTCATGATCAATAGACACCACAACTGCTAATAACAACAAAATGAAGATTTAGTATCATTTTCGGAGTTGAAAACCATAATGACAAGTATAATAAATACATATATAATAAATACATATGTAATGGCACACTCAGCTCACCAATGCAGCAAAAAAAAATATTTTTTAAATTACGATATCTACATGCTTGGAAGAAAGAACAAACAACCATTTTTTAAGAGATTGAGAGCAGATCAAAACAAGCAACACATTTTGAAGTATTTTGTTGGTAACATCTATATGTGCCCTTGTGGGAAACCTCCAGAAAAAACAGAACATATTTGAAAAAACAGCCCACTGTGCTACTGCACAAGAAACATAACTATGGCCATATCTTTTCCTTCTTCTTCTTCTCGTTCGCAGTTTGACATGTCTACACAGCAAGTCCTGTTTTCTTAATAAATGATGCTGTATTTGAAAGCTCATCGGTGCTCCCATACAAATATCTGTGGATATCCATCTCTGTGGGCCAGTGTTCTTCCCTTAACTGGTTCAGTGTATTGCAGTCTTGCAGGATATGTTCAGTGGTCTTTGCTGCCTGCCCACAAGGCACAGTGGTGATGGGACCAATCTTAGCCTATTTAAGTGGCTGTTAAATCTGCTGTGTCCTGTTCTGAGGCGGAAGATGAGTATGGCCATATGAAACAGTTCTAACGAACAAGGTATACGGCTTTGTCCCGGAGCTGGTGACCACAGTCACGTACATCTATATACAAGGTCAAGAAACGCGTCACACTTAAAGGGGGTTTCCTTCGTCATTTCTCGTGTTGACACAATTATTACTAGTGTAAACTAGAAGACAAGTAATTCTTCATGATAGTTTTTTCAAGCTAAACTCGCGCAGTGTTACTCATCTTTATATATTCGATTGTTTGCGTTTTCTTTTGATGGTGACGCAAAGTACACACAAAGTGACCAATGCCCCATCGCATCAGTAGAGAGGAATGAAGCTATGTGAGAACAGCACGCATGACTATCATAGAGAAAAGCGTGGCAAATAATGTGCGAAAATCCCGGTTATTTGTGTAACATCTATGACGCTTGGCAAGCCTGCTTCAACACCTTTAGATATCTGTATGCCCATGCCACACTACATTTCATTGATGAAATCTATATCATCGTCTGACTTCGACTGGAGAACGAAGAAGAAGAAGTGTGCAGCTAACAATATCTCCTGCCTGTAAGGTCCTTACCTTGTTTAAACGAAAATCATTGGGTTGCTATTTATATCCCAGCCTGAGAGCTATAAATAGTTAGGACGAATTATTATCTCTAATCTATCTCCTTTAAAGGAACATAATTTCTCATTTTCCCTCACACAAAATCTCCTTGACAACTCTTCAAACAAGTTCGTGGTATACATTAGAAGAGCAAACTTGAAAGCACTTGTGGTGACATCTCATAGCAAGTTCAATAATCCATGTGTAAAGTCAAATGTTTTCTAAACGGTTTGCGTGTGCCGGACTATAGAGCCAGTGCAAACGCGTCCCCTATGTTTGCTGGGGGATTACTCTAATTATCACGTCTTGATGTTCGCGTGGAAATGGGATCAAAAATAAGTTTCTGGAATCATCGGATAATCTTCATGTTTAAATAAATAAAAAGAATATCATCGAACACAGAAACAGAGAGTAATACAAGATACTTCTAAAATACAGTTCATAGAGGATATATGTAGAATTATTGTACAGACTTGGCAGGAGAAAAAAAAATGAAAGAATATATATATTGAATAGAAATAAACAATACTAGGATGCAAACTGTTAGATACAAACTGATTGAAAGTGAATGTGCAACTACCAGCAGACACATGCGTAATGTTTTTAAGATTAAATTGACATAAGAAAGTTGCTTCATTTTCAATATCTTGTACTCAAAGAAATACACAAGGAATTGGGGGACGCGTAACACAGTGTTTAGCGTAACACAGTGTTTTATACGAGTGGTCATGGGTTCAATCCCATTTGAGGCAGAAATGTTTTTCTGATCGCAACTGTTCCCAGCCTTAATTAAGTATCGCATTCATCCGGGAAGTAAAGACTGCGAAGGAGAGGAAATGGCTACCGCCCTCATATAGCAGAGCTACTGAAATGTAAGATAGCTAGCATCTCACACCCCTACGGCATAAATAAATGTTATGGGTTAAATTAACTTACACAGAATACTCAAGACATCGTTCCTCTATAACGCAAGAGAAGCAAGTAAAAACAAACACCATTTGCCAACAAATAGAGCACACAATGAAAAGACAAGCAATAACTCACACCATAAAAACCGAACTCTCTAACCACTCGGCAGATAAGAACACTGTAACCATATTCCTGAAAACCATTGCCCTAGATACAATCCATACATACCAACAAGAAATAATCCATTTATACACAGATTGATCCGCACAAAACGCTACTACAAATGCTGAATTTAGAGATGTGATAAAATACCCGAACACAGACCCAGAAGACTACCAAAAAATGTTTGGCCCTTGCGGAGATATCTGTTCTAACTACACAACAGAGATAATAGCAATCGAGGAAGATCTGAATCGAATTACTATGGACTTTGAGAACGGAGCTACTCCACATGAAGACATAGTCATCTTCTCCGACTCAAAATCAGAACTCCATGCTCTAGAGAACAAACAAAAAATACCCCCTGGTTCCAACAACAGACAAATATACCAGCTATCCACATCATAAGGCGTAGAAGTCACCATCTAATGGATACATGGCAGTGCCGGAGTCCCTGAAAACGAAACGGCGGATAAACTATACATAAAAACAAATCCTAAGAAACAACTACAGACAAGAACTACAGATAGTGGTTAGCTCAAAGACTGGACGCTCTCGAAATGAACAGCAACCTAAGCCAATGGACCCTCTCAGACAACTCGAAAGAGCAACCCAGAATCTCACATTCCAACTAAGAACCCCGTTAATAAACACCTAAACAGAATAAATTCATTACACGAACTAAATTGCAGATACTATAACGTACAATAGGAGACTGTCGAACACCTACTACTGATATGCCCAAAACTAACAGACATCCGGCAAGAACTACTAGCACCACTTCCAACTATGCACACACTACACAACTGCACCACAGCTGAGGGAAACGTGTGCATTCGCCAGAAGGGCTATGGGCTCTCAAGAGATGCCTACTTAAAGCGAAAGGGATTGAATCATCAATATTATCATCATCAACTTAACCTAAACTTTACACAAATGAATATCAATACAATTGATAGACATGACTAAGGTAACTCATCAACTCTCTGTTGTGAGATTTTATAAGATCTTTCGGCGTAAAGGGAAACGGAAGGGAAGAGAGGGGATAATTGGTAACACACTTGACTGCTTGTTATTTATTGCTAAAACTTTCGTTACTGCGTGTTTTCCTGTGAAGGAGTGAAGGGAAGCTTTCTATCTATACGATGTGGTCCTTGTTTACATTTCGGCGTCAGGGTTGGAAGAGTTTGAAGGAGATGGCTTACTTGTGTACTGTTTGTGGGCTGTGGAAATAAAGGCTGTTAGCCATAGCAGACGCCGCGACATGTACATGAAGGATTTTTATTGTACCAAATTTTGATTGTATTACTAAATGATATGTTTTTTTTTTGTGGGTGGTAAAGGGTAGTGGTGGTTGAGCCATACAAACTCACACTGTTTAACTGATTTATTGGAATTATATATCCGCAAATATGTATACATATAAACTCCCCACTGGTTTTCTCTTATAGCAGGACGATTGTCGTACTAGTTTCCCACCACGTTGTAGTTTTGCGTACGGGCATACGTTTCGTCGCCGTGTTATGGCCTGACATATCCAACGTCGACAATGGTAACTATTACGTTCAGTGTTTTTACCACTTCCACTGACTGGCTACATCATATTATTTAACAATATTGAACATTATTGAACAATAATGTTACAACATTATTGGCACACACACAATTGCAGGTCTCGAGCACCTCATAAGCTCCATTAAATAAAATAGTAAAATACAATACCTATCAGGACATATACCTGATGATGATGACTGAACGATGGCGCCTGTAACCATATCTCTACTAGGCCAGCAGTACGAGAGCACTTGTTCTCGTGCATACTGGTTGTCAACTTCAAGGCTAACTACTGTCATACATGTTTGACCTGTTTTGCTACGTTTTACGTCATATAGATATAATTACAGATGCGCACTAATATAGATACTTCTATGTCAGACCTAGCAAGTCGATAGGAGAATATGTGTGCTAATATAAGAGCATATAATACAAGAATATCCGGGCGTTAAGACAAAGGTAGATCAAGAAAACGGTGGATAGAAAATATTAAGATAACCTTGAACAAACATGGACTAAATGCAACTTCGGCGACACATCTGGCCTTGAAATGACAGCTTAAGATACCACCCCTACGCTTAACGGCAAGTGTGAATGCGATCAACAATCATTAACCTAGGACAGGGTCGGTCTTAGGCCATTGCAACCTATGCGGCCGCATTGGGCCCCGCACTTCATAGGCCCATAAATTAATATTATAATTTATTTTATTATCCTCTTCCCTACCCAGACTGGGCCCCGCGCAATCCATTTCGCATTGGGCCCCACAATTGTTAGGGCAGGCCCTGACCTGGGGATAGACAATAGACAATAGACTAATATACATATTATTATATAGCGTTATTAGAGACTTGTAGGTATTGAACCTATAAACAATGATTAAAAGTGCTAGTTCTTTATTTGCTATATATATATTTCCCAACTATGTAAACTAAGCCCCATTTTGCTGCTGAACTGATGAGGAATTGAGAAGCGAACTCTGACGTTTTCTTCTGAGCTAACAGTTCTCTAGCAAACTATCCACTAAATCGTCTCATAACTTGATCACACTAGTTGTTTGCTGCAGTTCTACTGGTTGCCATATTTGTATTGTCGGATTAGGCCACAAAATGTTTCGAACCACCAGGTATCACACCCAAATCTTATTTTTGTAACTGTCGTACTATTGAGGATGAAACGTGTAATTTTGTTTAGAATAGATTTCAGTGTTCATCTTCTGTCAATACTGTCTAGTGCAGAGGATTTCATTTCAAAGTCATTTAATCCTAACAGAATCATGATATGAATAACATTACAGAAAAGTCAGTTTATACGGTTTTAAAAAAATACGAAAGATGTAGAAAATGAATACATGCACACTACTGAACGAACATGTTTATGTTTGAAATTGTGCGCATTGAAAGTATCGTTAGATAAGTGGTTCTCAAACATTTTGTTTCCTGTAGACCCATGTTGGAATCAATTGTCTATTTTGGGCCCGATTTAACTTTAAAAATAATTGAATGTTTGTGTTTGCAAGAATTCTTACTATATGTATCATTCAATATCCTTTGCTGAACTATCGCTGGCACTCGTTGACACGTCTGTGGCATTTTTCTGAATATCAAAATGTTCCTCCATACCCCGCCCTCCCTGAAATTGTCTGTGGGTCAATGGGGTCGGGGAATAATTTGACCCACTTTGACAAAAACTGTTCTTTATGTAGGTATGTATATCATATATTTAGGGTATATATATATATATATATATATATATATATATATATATATATATATATATATATATATATATATATATATATATATATGGTGGTATGTATACATGTTTACGTAAGATTATGTGCGAAAATATGGCACAGTACAAATAGACGTCACCACATAGTCGAGTCATTTCCTTTATCATCATTTGTACATTTCATGTTAATTATTTAATAATTTAAATAGTAATTTACTTTATGAATTCTAGTAGGGTTAGGATAGTTGTGTTTGACATAACTAACCCTGACACCAACCATAAATATCTCAATTATTAAATGATAAACATGAAATTTGCAAACATAGACAAGGGAAATAATTAAACATGTGGTGGCGCCTACATGTTAGCTAGTTAGTTATTAATTCCTCTAGGGCCAAAGACGGCACATAGTGCGGATGTCATAGATTTCCATGTCTCTCGTTGCATTGCAATGTGCTTTAGATCTTCATTGTTTCTGATACCGATGGTGAAACGTTCCCTTGTAATAGTTCTACGTAAAGTTTCTTTTGGTCTTCCTGGTTGTCTCTTGCCTGCTGGTGACCACATCAAAGCTTGGCAGAGGAGTCTTCCAGTAGCGCGTGTCCAATGTAATTCCAGCGACGCTTTCTAATATAGGTGGATACATATTCTTGTTTTGATTCTTATCTGACAACTGTGTTTCATTTGAAGTCTGACCAACGTATGTTCAGTAGCCTTCTAAAACATTTATTTGTCTACTTGTACTGCATCGTAAATACTTTAATGTGTTCTGGAATGTTTAAGATGGATTGGATTCCAATGTGACGTAATTCCGTGCTACAAGATTATCACGCACTTAATTTATCAAAGTAAGGCACTGCATATTTAAGACACAAACTCTTAGAAATTTCAACTATTTAAACAACTAAATTCCATGAACTTGCTCCGTCTTTGATAAAGTAGTCGTATGTTCTTTATACTCACTACTCTCTATCTATAGTATACAGTTTAGAAGAGTATTGTTCGTATTATGTTTTAGAGTAATATATTGCGTTATATACAAACAATTTCACCCACAATTTGGAAAAATGTAAAATGTTACTTTACACAAAAGTATGTACGATTTCATCATAAAAAACATATGAAAAAATGTATGTGGAAGGTATAGGATATGTCACCATTTGAATGATAAATCATTATCAATAATTTAGTCAGAATGCAGACTGGTATCGAAAGATATGTTGATAGGTATCTGATAGAACATCATTCTTGAGTTAGTCAGACTACATACTGGTATTGAAGGAAATGTTGATATTTATCTGATAGAATATCATCCTTGAGTTAGTCAGACTACATTCTGGTATTGAAGGAAATGTTGATATTTATCTGATAGAATATCATCCTTGAGTTAGTCAGACTACATACTGGTATTGAGGGAAATGTTGATATTTATCTGATAGAACATCATTCTTGAGTTATTCAGAATACATACTGGTATTGAAGGAAATGTTGATATTTATCTGATAGAATATCATCCTTGAGTTAGTCAGACTACATTCTGGTATTGAAGGAAATGTTGATATTTATCTGATAGAATATCATCCTTGAGTTAGTCAGACTACATTCTGGTATTGAAGGAAATATTGATATTTATCTGATAGAACATCATCCTTGAGTAAGTCAGACTGCAGAGTGGTATCGCAGATTAGGTCAACGTTCATTAAATAGATCATCATGGGTAGGTTTGTCACAATGAAAAATAACTACTGGATAATGAGAAAATCAGCCTTCTTATTGAATCATTTGATTATTTCGATGATTTTCGTTGATCACTATGATCATATTTTGTGTGAGACCAATGGAAACCAATGGAATAGTCAAATGAGTTATTTTAGAGGTCTTAATTATCCAATAGCCAGTACTCTTATACTGCCGAGGGTCACAGTCAGACTGCAGACTATTATCAAAGAATATGTCAAAATTCATGTTATAGATCTTCATCAATAGGTCAGTCAGACGGCAGAATGTTATCGAACTTGTCACAGTGAGAACTCATTCAATGTGATTTTTTTGGTTCTAACATGCTTTCTTCATATCACAGTGTCTGTATCCCGATGATAGAAGCGCAAATATGTGTTTCAGTTATTTCTTGTACGTATTCTCAGCATCTAATAATTTATGCACATGTTTCTTGCCAATACAGGTCTGATTGTTCGGGACAGATAGACTTTCAGAGTATCCACGATGAAGACAACGTTTTGGAACGAAAATGTCACTTGATATATTCTCACCATCTAGCTCATCACCTTTCTGTTGTTATATCTAGGAATAGCAAGCATTCCTCCTCAGAGATAACTCTAGTTGCAGGGTTTTTTTCCGGACTAAGCTTCAATGAACAAAATAAGCACCAATGCAGACAGGAATCAAAAACTAAATGAATCATCACTATAACAGCTTACATAATTTATCCCCATTTGCCCAATAATTGCACTCAACGTAACAATTACTACTAGCGCCAGAACATAAGGTAACGATTAGATTAAAGGCAAACGTGCAATGATATAACTACAAAACACTATGATCTTAGGTTGAAAATTGCGTTGCTGTTAAAAGAGGCCTTAATCCCATAACTAGCAAATAAATAATAGCGGACTTACTCATTATGTGGTAAAGTCAAGCAAATTTACAATTCAGGTTAATCTTCATGTCTATTGTCTCTGAGAAATAGTGAACGTGTCTGTTTATAGATTAGATGGCTGTCGCAGTCAAAGGATACACCTGTATCAAGGACATGTCGAAATCTGTTGTTCTGTTACAATTTTCGAAACTGTATGGTAATGAGGATTTACTAATCACTGGTAGCACACATAATAATACACCCAAGTCCACGTTTCGGTCACGAGTCCCTTATCATTTACACACATAACGCATGACGAGTAAGAAATGGCATTGTTTACGTTCGTATACTAATGGATAGATATGATAAATCCGTAAGAAGGAAGGGTATCAATGAAAAAGACTTGAAGGATAGAGATGGAAAAAATACCACAGAAAGTCAACATAATATCATCGGATATCAACAAAACAAAAGACACAGACCAAATACAGGAAATAACATGACATGTATGACACATATAAATGACTGACATTTATTTTGAGGTTTGCAGCGAGCATTATTTGAGAATATTCCGGTTCTCAGGCGTATATCGAGTCCGTTCATTAGACTTAATGGCTACAACTTGGATATCACGGGCACCCCAATGTTGTGCAACTTAAACCGTAGCACGAAGTACTCGCATGCTCCAATTTCAAACAGCACATAAATGTTGCTGCTTCAAAAAATTTTTATATGTGCATGTTAATCGCTAAAAGTCAAATTTATCAGGCCATTTGTGGAAAAAAAACAGAGACATAACGCATATCCTTTCTTTGAGCTAAATCCTGCTGGAAATCTAGTAGGACTATTGCCCTGCTACAAGAGATGTCCGGCTGAAGTCTAAGAGATGATGATGGTGACCAGGACAATGAAATGACTAGAGTATTACAGATGTCTATTTTCTGACAAATTCTATGATTATGCTTAGACAGATCCAGTCGGATTATCTACGCCGATAGTAATTGCAGTAGATAACGAAGTCTGAGTTAGAGAGAGTTACTTTCTAATTTTAACCCAAGCTTATGAGTATTAGTGGAAACAAGAGAACTGTCCAACTTGCCAGAGTGTCATCAGTGACAAGGCGTAGTTCACTGAACAATATCGATATTTTGAATTTGATCGAAAAGAAAGGCCAATTGGAGGATGCAGGTTGTGTTTCTTCAATATGTTCTTTACTAGTATGCACTTATAAACACACACGAAAAGCAATTTGTGTAGATGCTAATTTAAATTATATGCATTGTGATTGATGGATGACATCTGCAAAACAATAAAAGGCTAGTTCCTATTGATGCCGTGTAACAAGGACTCCTGCTAAGTTGTTTCAGCTTACATAATTTAAGGTTATTTTATGAGGAACTGTGCGATGGTAAACGTTCAAGCTAGGCAGGAAAAAAACCGCTTCAATTATCACCTAAGGAACTCTCTCTAGCACTGCGGCATCGATCTTATCTCTTTGGAGATTACAGCCCTTCATCGCACAGCTTGGCATACTCAGATCACTGCTGTCATCACTAAATTTGAAAAAGAGAGAACACTGCGAGCAATTTACAAGCAACGGAAGCAGAAGGACATATCCGAAAACTCTCCTACTCTGGACCCTCTGCATTCCTGCATGCACTGCAATAGAACTTTCCTGGCACGAATCTGACGCATTGGGCTTCTACGGACTCACATACCCTAGCCAAATTAGACAAAAGCAGTCTCTTTGTCTACTTGTTCACACATCTTTATTGTGTTTTTGTTTGTTTGTTGCAAATGCCATTTTCATCTTCACTTGCGAAGGATGAACATTAATTTAAGATTCAGAACGCCATTGTCTCGCATCATAGAAATTTCTGGATAATTTACTGTCACAGAACGTCATGTAGAACTTGTAACTACGAGGTTACTCATGATTGTAATACATAAAACTCGTTATGAGCATCGTAAAGCGCAATGTTTCAAAGCACAATTGGTTAAAAATGGTTAAAATGAAGCAAGCTGGTCCCATTATGATCGGGTTTCCCCATATGAACTCCATCCCTATAAAAGTACCCTGCTGATAGCACCCCTTACATCGAGTAACTCAGTACTTCATCACCGTCTCCAATAAAGACCTTCAAACATAATTAATTAGGACACTATACGTTACATCGTTTAATTATTGTAGGGTTTTGGTTGGTCACTATTTACATAATTGTACTCACATGCGAAACATAAGTAATACGACTTCAAGTATGTGAATAGTGAACAACCGAAATCTAAAAACTAACCAGAAACATAATGATTGCGTCCTAATTAATTATATTGGAAGTGCGCATGCGGTTGCGTCTGTGCGTCTCACCAATGGCTGACTAGACAAATGAACCATGCAAAAGAAAACCTTAGTAGATGCATGCCTTTATTTTGAGGTTATTTTCTTATAGAAGTTTCATGGCACATCATCTATACAATCCCGTAGTTTTAACTTTCGATTTCAGTAATCATGTTGTTCCGACAGGTCGACGTTGTGCTTGAACTAGTTACGGACACGGCGTGTGTGGGCGGAACAACAAAGAAACTAGTCGCGAGGAACAGAGTTGTGCCCTGATATCGACGTCTGCTTCGACGGCATTAGACTCGAAACAACATCGAGTCGAATGGCTACTGGAACAGAGGGCGTAGCACATATCGGAATGCCATAAGTGCTGTGAGGCCCGTTTCTAATCAATAATGTGTTGTTAAATATTTTATACTGCCAACAATCCCGCTTCAAGCGATAATCTAAAGGTGTACGTGAAAAAATATTTGCACTTTGTAAATTAAAACGTCATGAACCGAATTCCAACACGCGACCTCTTGAGCACAAGACAAACGCCTTAAACACTGCACCAGGAAGATCAATAAGGTGAGTATCTTGTATTTTAACAAGTATCACGTAAATAAAATCTCATTTTGTACAGAAACAATCTGACTATAAAATGTTTTTAGAATCGAGTGTGAAGAAGAATTTCGACATTATGCAAAACTACTATTATTTCCAGTAATGATTTGTGCATTATAAAATGTTGCCAGAAATGCTAACATCACCCGTGAAATATTGTGTGCTTAGTTCAATTGAGAAACTTTTTAATAGGTAAAAAGTAAAGGTACGTCCCATGGCAGCAACCTGTCGTTGTGGATGAAGATAATTCTTCATGTACTAAGCCGCAGCAACTATTAGATGGGGTGGCCAGTTCCCTTCCTTGCTGCCTTTTACCTCCCCTAACTCATGCATCAGGTACTCATTTACAGCTGAGTCGACTGGAGGAGTGGTCGTATCAAGTGAGAAACCACAACCTGGGTTATTTGTTTGTCCGGACGTGGTTTCGAACTTGGCACACTGTAACACAGTGATAGAAAGCAAGCTCACTGTCAACTAGGCTACAGGGCTAATAGGCACAAACAAGTATAATAAAAACAACATATTCTGATATTCTGTTGCAAATCCCGGAAATCATAAATGGCAGGTATGATAACTAAAATTTGAGCAACAATTTGATATTATAAATTTAGTATGAACATGATTATTAAGTGTACTTATTAGTGTTTTCCTCGGTGTCAGTTTAAATTGGATGTTCCTCCTCAAAGCAACGACATACTACAGCAGTATAGTGCCAAGAAATTTTCTATGGATGTGATGAATATACCAGAAATTAGATATGCAGACGACAGTGCTACTAACAACAAATGAACACGACCTACTGAACACAATTAAGTCAACCATAAAATTCAGCGAACAGTAAAATTTGTTCTTAAATATGAAGAAGACAAAAATAATGGCAACTGACAAAACTAAATCAAGACCCAAAATTAATATTGAGAACTGAAATTTAGAAGTGACACATTTTGATTATTTGGGAACTAATATAAACAATGCGGGGGACTGCGCAGTTCAGATCTAGAGAAGAACGGCAATGTCGCTGTCAAAATTAAAACAGATAAAGAAACTATGGCAAAGTACTAACATAAGAACCAAATTGTGTTTACTACAAACATGTGTATTTCCTGTGGTGACATATGGATGTTAAGCATGGACACTAAATAAAACAGTAGCCAAGAGAATAACATCATTTTAATTAAAGAGCTATAGACGAGTTTTGACAGTACCATGGACAGCATGGAAAACAAACCAAAAGGTGTTACGAACAATTAACGTCCAGGAAGACTGGCTTCTGAACATCATATTAAAGAAAAAGCTAGTTTTCTTCGGTCACATTAAGAGACACGACGGCATGGAGTGAGTGTTACTGGAGGAGATGATAGAAGGCAACAGGGACAAAGGCCGCCAAAGACGCCGTTGGACAAAAGACAATCAGGAATGCCTGCGTATGTCACTGAAAGAGGCAGGACGGCTTGCTCAAGACCGCGGAGAATTCAAGAGATTTATAGGAAAGACTACGTTCTAGAAAGAATGTGTCACCTGATGATGATGATGATACTTATTAATTAAACGAATAACACAACCAAACAGAAAATATGACATTTTTACATTTATTTTATTATTACGCACCTGTTGACATCGAAGAACGGTGTCCCCATTCCAAATTGTGACGTCTGCAAAGGCTGTCTCAGCAGATCCCAGTGGAAGTAAGCGTGTTCGTTCATTGTATTTTAAATAAATATTACTTGTGATGGCTTCAATTTCTTACACAAGATACAATTTCCACTTTTCAAGTATTGTGAGGTGATGGCTAAAGTTACTGGATCATCACAATGTAGAGCAACATGGTACACTTCCTGAACTGAATACCGTATATAGTAGAAATAAGATTATTTCCGTAAATAAAAAGAATATTGATGTTTAATCGTGTAAAACAATAGCGATAAGTTACATGAGTTATAATATTGAATTTTCATTTAGATCGTTAATACAATAGAAAATAGGCCTCTTCCAGTTTGGAAATAATTTATTGTTAACAAAGTACCAAAGAAAAACATTAAATTATTTAAAGAAACCGCAAGAATTATGCAAACATTTGAACACGGAAGGAAACTGTAGTCATCTATTTTTTAAAATGGGTATATTTATTTAAATATGAAACAGGGTGATAAGCCTCAGCTCAGGTTAAATAGATCTGTGGAAGAAAGAATACATTTTAAATGTATATATTTATATATGTGCGGGTATGTATATATGCATTTTAATGTGTACAGCTGATTAAATATGTATCTATAAACTTGCATTTCATCACTGCGTGCATCGGTGACGCCTTATTTCTGCAAAAGTCTAATTTTGACATGGAATATATATATTTTAGAATAGGAACCTAAATGGCATTTCTGCTAAGAATATAAGCTTATATGAAATATACGTGTTCTTTTGTCTGGTTAAATCAATTTGAAATCCCTAAATGTTTCTCTTTGAAGAGAAATATTAAAAGTATTCTTACATGATAACTTTTAGAAACACTATGTACTTTGAGATTTGACTGTAATTGATTAATTGAAAACCTATATTGATATTTGCATATCATGTATGTTAGTTTCTTATAGAGAATAGTTATACTAAAACTAGTCATATATTAATCTGGTTGTGTTACGTTTAATAATTCTCATGGTAAAACATGTTTCCGCCGCGTCTTTGAAATGGTATTTAATGTTTTTATGATTATTATTTTATAATGGATTGAGTTTATTACAATCAGAAACAAATATCGATTCAGCAATAAAAAAATCTGAGTAATTCCACAAGTATGAACCTTCGACTTAAATGAAATGTTAACAAAAGAAACGAGAGCGTTTTCGTGGTCTTATAGAAAATTGATAGAAGAAGAAGGATTGCCAGATGGTTGGAACAGTTTATGATCAAATTTGATAAAGATGACAGCTAAAATCTACTAATAATAACAATAAAATGGCCAAAACGTAAATCTCATGGCTTAAAGAAAGTAATTTTGTTTTTCTTTCATGGAGTAAAGAAAACAAAATTCGAGAAATGTTGCCATATAACGTCCAAAATGTCAACCCTAAGAAAACGAGGCATCCAGTGGTGATGCGTCCATATTATAAGCACTGCTAGGAGTGCTTATACATTTTTCTCTGAGTTCTATCTCATACTCATTTCGGATCTATCGTGTAGCAGGACAAAGGTTCTACTAGATGTCCAGAAGAATGAAATCCAGAAAACGGAAATGCGTAGTGTTGGAAATAAAAAACAATCCGTATCATTTTATAACAAGTTCTCGCTTTTTGTTTTAATAACCACACTGTCAGAGGATATCCGACAAGCTGGATAAAGTCAAAGTAACACATCCAGGAAGCGGTAACTAGGATATTTAACTATTTTAACAGTACATTATTATAGTATTCGTTTTTTAAAACATCGTGTTCAGCCGCTTACAACTTGCAAGTAATACAATAATGACTTTCAGATTTCTACAAGCGAGTGGACACACCGAATTACATGAGTACGTTGTAAGCAGTTTTCTAGTTACTTACAATCGGGAAAAATCGCTCCTAATATGAAAGATTCTCACTGATAAATTGAGGTAATATGTCGATTAAATCGTAATATTTGATAGTAGGGTAAATGTGGTGCTTGGCCGCGTTGTTAGATCTGCTGGTCTCCGAACTGAAAGGTCCAGTGCTCGAATGAGTTATGAGTCCTTTTTTGCAAATTCTATTTAAATAATGTTTGTTACGTAGGCGTACATCTTATAAGAATATCATGGTGCGGTAAAGCAAATATTTCTAGATACCACACGTATATATCTGTATATATTTAGATGTCCGAGAGCAAAATGTTGATGTAGAGACATTAATGTTGGGCTCGTTATTAATGCTTACTAGTCTGAGATACTCACGTCTCCCTAATGAAAGCATCAGAAATTAACACGGACTAAATCTATTATACGACGCTAAAGACTGTTTTGGCCACTTCATGAGACGGGCAGGTTTAGAGAACATAGTCACAACAGGCAAAATTGAAGGCAACAGAGACAGAGGGCGACAACGTGAGAAAATATTAGACAGTTTGACAACCTGGCACGGCAAAGAAACAACAACGACTTTGATACATAATACTGTGGACAGAGTGCTGTGGAGAGCTATGACCGCCTACGCCAGCAGGCATGGCACATGATGATGGTGAACGACTGTTATAACGCGTCTTTAAAATGTCACAATATTAGTACTAAATTATTAGCATAGACTATTCAAGATGTATCAATCAACTGAATACTTTTTTTTTTGCTGTTGTTATTTTTAAGCAATATAAATACGTTCAGAAGTTGACCATTACTTTACTAAAGGTCAAAATGCACAATTGCCTGCTGTAGGATTTCAACCTGATACCGTGGGTGTCACAAAAGTGCCCTGTACAACGTCGCCATAGACCCGAACATAGTTGACATACAAGGGTTGTAATCATAAAAATTCGACATTGTTTTAATAGTTTGGACACAATTTTGAACTTTTACTATTATTAGACATTTTTTTTTCACCTAGAATCTGGTCATAAACAGATCCAACCCTAACTAGCTATACTGTGTCTCGTTGTTAGGTTGTTTTATTCTTAGTTTGGTAACACTTATACCTATTTGTGTTAATTTTGATATTTGCTTGTGTTATCCTAGCCACATATTTCCTGTTTAGGATTGTTACCCGACACGGAAACCTTTATCCTTAATTAGCTAAAATTTACTACACTGATAATAGTTAAGCTTTTGTTTTAAGATTGAAAATACAAGTTGATATTATGAATGTGTTAAATAAATTAGGCATATGAATTGGAGATTGTATTTGTCATGTGTGTATCTATTATCAGGATGAAACAAACGTACGTACACATAGTTTTATAGGTCGTAAACAGATTGAATCAACTTCTTGACAGGAAAGCCGTTGATAGTAAGGAGCACATGAACAATGCATGTATACAAAAATATAACTGTTATTCACAATATATAACGTGTAGAAAACAAAATAAAGTAAATGGTTTGGTGAGAAGAAATTTAAAGGTTATTTAAACGATGTGAATGAAATGAACATGAAACACGAAAATCACGAAAAGTATAAATATAACATTTCCAAATTCATATGTTATTATGATTATTGCTTTTTGTGTATGTACAGAGAGTCAGGTAGCAAGCCAGTGTAAACTGCGAGAAACATAGCCCAGACGTTCACATGACTTCGTGTCGGGGCAGATTTTATGGAGAAAGTGTCTTTCTTATTTGAGCTAATGACTATTGGTGCTGGTGCCTAGTTTCAAAGGAAATGCAATGTCAATTCGTTTGGAAACAGGACAACTTTAGGAAATGCCAGACGACGGTTTAATGCACGATCAACTGCTTTATGTCATCCCCTCTGAATATTCTGAAGGGTTTACTGCCTTAGCCTAAAGCCCTATCGTGCTAACAAGTTCTGCAGCAGGAAAACTATATTTTATATATAAATATATTCTAAGATCAACCTGGCGTGAACCTAGATAAGCGTAGGACAGAGGTTACAAAATTAGTAGCATAACCTATTCAGGATATAGTCATGCTGTAGTCATTTCCCGTAGTCGTAACCTTCGATAACAGTTACCATGTTGTTCCGACAGGCCAAGTATGTGCTTGAAATAGTTACGTGCACGGCGTGGGTTGGCGGAACAACAAAGAAACCTGTCGCAAGGGCTAGAGTTGTGCTCTGATGTCGACGTATGTTTCAGAGGCATTAGACTCGAAACACCATCGAGTCGGATGGCTGCTGGAACAGAGGGCGGAGCACTTATGGGAATGCCCCACGTGTTATGAGGCCAGTTTCTAATCAAGCATTAAGAGAATGAAGTGTCATGCTCGTAGAAGGGACGGAGAGTGGTATTTGTGATATGTGAACCCTCCTCTACCTTTAGCAAACCATAACGGGAGTTTAGTACTAGTAACTTGGCTAAAAATCTGGCAAAAAGGTAATTTAAAAAATAAAACACTTAGCGATCGTTAACAAAAAGGTCATCACATTGTCATCAAAAAGATGATCTGACACACGAAAACGCACGATTTACCTTACTTATTTTTTAATGTATATCATGTAAATAATATCAGTTTTCTGATGAACTCCATGGAAAACGTTTATAATATTTATTTCAATCATTTTCAGTTTTGAATTACAGATGTGATTAAAGAAAAAACTGCATAAGCTTTGTCTGATCTCTTTGTAATGGCTTTGTTTCTTGTGGTGATCATGTCAATTTACTCCACATCTCATAAACTGGGCATCACTGTTCAATACTTCCATTTAAAAGAAAATTGTTACTACAACAAAAGCAATACTTGTTAGACGTATGTGTATACTATAGAGACTGAGAATTGTTTATTGCTTTTTTATTCAGATCCTCTGGAATTACAAGCAATTAGCGCTTGCAACGTTTATGCAAAAGGAGAGAAGTTGGTTCTGCAAAGCTTTTCGTCACACTCAAACCCTCAGTTGTATTCACTGCTTTCCTTCGCACTCCAACCCTCAGCTGTATCCAATATTTTCCATCACACTCCAACCCTCAGGGGTATGTCATACTTCACTTCAAACTCCAACCCTCAGTTGTATCCAATGCTTTCATTCAAACTTCAACATTCAATGGTGTATCATACTTTAATTCAAACTCCAACCCTCAGTTGCTTCCTTCACGCTCCAACGTTTAGTGGTATGCAATGATTCCTTCAGACTCTCAGCGGTATGCAATACTTTCAACAACAAAAAACGCCTCCAGCGTAGATGAGTGGGGGCATGGGTGGGTTGAACATGGGAGGGGGGGGGGGGGTTATGTGTGCATATAGAAGGTGTGTTGCAACATTATGTATGCAGATATACAATCACATCAGAGTATTACCTACGGAGGTTGCGTTTGTTGGATTACAAGAACTGTGATCTCCACTATTTTTGTATGATTGTAAAGCTCTGATATAACAAAATGGGAGTAGCGTCCGCAGTTGAAAAGAGCATACCTCACCAAGAAAGGTAGATGTTAACTTAATAATTAACCATCTGGAGATATCAATTTTGGCCCACTTTTTAACTATAATCCCACATGATTTCAATGCGACTAAAATGAGTTGAAACCATAGTTTGGGGAGACACGCTCATTCAACATATGACGTAACTTGGTTTATAGGATGGCTATTGACAGTGATACAGGCCCTCCAACTAAAACGTAAACATGATCTAGGAGGCCATTTTCCGTGTAATCTTTAGGTTGAACTTGACTATTTTTGGCATGCCACTCTAAGTATGTAAATAACCACCAATCAAATGTCCAACAATAACCAAAAACGTAACGAACGGGCTCCTAATTATGTATGTTAGAGGGCCTTTACAGTAGATAGCCACGGTATGTGACTATTTACAGAAAAATTTAGAGTACGAATCGACGCGAGATAATGTCTATGGTCATCGGGAGTTGGGATAAGCGAGGAATTGGTAAATTAAAACATCTTTTTAGTCAGACACGACAACACGGAAATTTGTTGTTCACTTTTGGAACATCACGCATTTCATCATATTGAGTGACCACGATATATTCGAAGACAGTGTTGATCAACGACTGTGAAACACCGTAGAAAAGTGTATGTAATAAGAAACATACACATTGGAATAACGTAGTCACCATCTAAACGCTGCTAGTTATGTTTGTTCTGGTTGGTGTGTAAGGAAGAGCGTCAGACAAGAAGCAATATTTCTCACAATACACCACCTAGAGTCTCAGACTTTTCTGAAGCAGTCATTGTAATAATCAAGCGCAAAATCTTTAAGTTTGAGTACTTCTTCTATATACCAAATTAAGTTTTTATGTTGTGAGAGAACGCTCAATGTGCAACTTCCACTTCTAAGCTTTCCACGTTCATTAAAAATGTGTTCGTTGTATAAAAAATATATAGGGTGTCCATATAGTCTTCTTCTTCTTCTTCTGCGCTCGATTAGAAGGATGTAGTCCGGAGAACGGAGTGCGTTGTGTCATGGTTTACATCATTACTGCGATATCTGACCCGTTCAGCCTGACACATCCGACTTCAGCATGGCTTTGGGTCACTGACCCTATATGAGATGGGACAGCCAACTTCATCTCATAATCTCCTTAGTCGCCTTTTACGACATGCGTGGAATGTAAATCGTGTTGCTATTCTTTGCTCCCCTTTCGGGCCCCGGCAACACACGGGCGACCATATATTCTGAGTTTGCTCATTAACACCGATGATGACACCATGTTACATGAACTGTGAGTATTCAGTGAGGATCTGGGCGATGGTATTGACGCTACAAAGACATGTGCAAAAACACTACTGCCCATGTCCATCTCATATTGAGTAAAGTGCTTCATAGTATAAAGTCATTTACACACCTTTTGTTAGGACTTCTACATCAGAAGGCATCTGCATGAACTTTCTAATTACATATTTCGTATATCTACCTCCTAAACTTTTTCTACCAAAGATAATTATTGTTCAATTGTCGTCGTCATTTTAATTAGCGAATAAAATTTATCTGTGCAGCTAACAAGAATTTGCTAATTCAATATGTACGATGCACCATGCACGACGTCGTTAGGGACATATATATTCTTTTCAAATTCAATACACTATGTCTTAGACACGATGTATTTCAAATATATTTGTAAATTTTGGAAAGATATATAGAACTGTTGCCAAGTTGGTATCTGTTTATGCATGTCCGATGTTAATTATCGTTATATATATATATATATAATCACAGCAGAAATGGATTGGAACATAATGGCTTTTGAAAAACAATGTTACAGACAACCATTACGTATCCATTATACAGAACATAAAATCAACATATCCGTGTGAAGGAAAACGAATACTCTTGCTACTCGTGCTGGTCATCAAGAACATCTCATGGCAGTGGTGAAACGTCGAAAACGTGTGCGGTTTCGCCACACAATGATGTGATAAGACTCGATTCCCTTCTCGAAAAAATATGTTGCAGTTAGCAGTTGAGGGTGAAAGAAGAAGAGGTAGTGAGAGGAAAGTATGTTTTTATAATGTAAGAGATTGGACAGGACTAATATTCTCTACACTCAAACAAAGAACAGATATCAGAGGGTCTGGTGAGAATTTGTATGTGTTCCAGAGTGACACCCGTTGATGTTCGTGGTAATGAAACAGCAGATAGAATTGCATCCTAGACACCAATAGACGGGATGTTGAAAATGGATTAGAGGATGTCCTGAAACAGCTTCATTGGTGCCTGCTGAATGCGGACACCACGATTGATGAGAATCGGAGCTGAACATCGATGCTCGGATTCGGTTTTAAGTGCGGCAGTAGTAAAACTGGACGGTTGCAGGAAGGAACTAGAACAATGTATAACCAACTCACGCACGGACCATCAGTGTGGAACCTTCATCCTCTGATAGAGGTGTTGAGCACCAATGTGTCTGCCCAGAGTACACTGGCGTCGATTCATTACAAATAAGCAGTTCCTCTTATGAATGTTACAACGTGAGCCGTACGTCTTGTAAGAAAATTTCTTTGCTCCTCTGTCCTGGTGTGTATACAAGGGTATGGTAATTATGGGACTTAAAAAGCAGCCTTATGATTTTTCAATGAATTGCACACTGTAGGTTTATCAATTTTACCTCCAAAAGATAAAGCTCAGATATAGCAGGTAATATAACCCATGTTAACCAACGTTCTTATCTCATTGGTGACAAAGTGTTTACCAACGTCGCCGCTATTGTTCACATCTACATTAATCATAGAGCTAATAAATATAACAATTGTGTAGAGTTTATATATAACATGTGACGAAGACAAATGTCACATTGACTGTTAATTAATATTATATGATGGTATTACACCCGTGGATCGAAATCCCAAAATCAGTAACGATATAGCTGAAATTTAAGGGCTTCGTTATATATGTACACATATTACTTTTTACAACTGATTCCGTCTGTAAAGACGGACAAACCCACAAGCATCACGATATATGTATATTACACGTGTCTGTTATGTGTGTGAGTGTGTGTGAGTGTGTGCGTGTTGTGTGTGCGTGTGTGTGTGTGAAGAGAGGGAAAGATGAAAATAAAATTATTCTTATTTGTGAGAAAACACGAAATGAAATGAATACTCACCACATACAATATTGCAACAAGTGCCTATACGTGTTTAGCCTTGGTCACTGGCTGGATTTAGAAATAAAATAGCCATCTCCTTGTAACTGCCATTTCGGAAATTGTCCCTTCACGTGTAACTGTTCTGATAAAAAAAAAATTCTGGATTGTTTTTTCCCCCCACTTAAATGTGAGAACATCGCAAACGGTTAAGGGCAAATTCCGCTTCACGGATAGAAACAGACGATTCTGATTGGTACTGATGACATCTCGTATAGCAGAAGTGGGTGGAGCTCCCGGACGACAGCTTTCAGCCATCGACTTCTTGTCAACGGCACGGCGATAAGAGAAACGACAAAATCATGACAGTGGCCAGAACTCAGTTGTAGCTTGAGGTTGAACCACCCTCCTCTGTCATTTTTTCCCAATGTACCCCCCCCCCCCTTTTCCCCCCAATAAATCTGCGTCAATTTGACGTTCTTAGTCTATGACTTCAAAAGTTATTCTCTTACATGTAATGCATTTTTTAATTACTCGACTTTTATCCAATAAAGAATTGAATTCAATATATATTTTGTTTCTCAACATGCGGCTACTGAATACATTGCTTTCGCACTGACAATAAATCAATATACCTTTCAGATGCTTGCTAAAATGTGATTCAGACACACCGTCTGGCTCATATCTGTGCATGAACTTTCACGTACCATATTTGCTGTGGTGGTCATACGCCCTGATATAACCAAAAGTAACAAAAGTACGTAGTTGAATGAAGCTTGCGTCACTGAAATAATGGGGATCCCCCTCCCCCCTCATTACCCAAATAAGACTAGGTATAGGCCTATATTTTGACTAAGGCCCCCATTTCTTGTGATGGTATATCTCTGATGTATACAAATTAGACTAATATCCAGGATTGAACAGAGTATTCCACATAATAAAAGATACATTTTTATTTTCACTAAACCCGTGCCAACCAAATATGATCCATTATCCGTTTGCTCGCACACAAACAAATATCAAGTGGACATTGCAGACAACGACGATAACAGCATCAGACTTGTGTTGTTTCATCCCCATAAATGTGTACGGAAATGAATGAAAAGCCCAATGCTGATATATACACTGCCACATTTGAGACGCATATGATAAGATTTGCATGCCGATGTATTTTTTGTTCTGTCGTTTCGGACATGTTTTCTCTGTGTCTTCGTGATGCGATTCATCTCGACGATGACAGCACATTTGCTGTTGTGGCTGAGCCACACCGGGTGATTCTGCGTGACAGACTCCAAGCATGTAGTTTTGCTGCACCACACTGGGCGATTCTGTGCGACAGACTACAAGCATGTAGTGTTGCTGCACCACACTGGGCGATTCTGTGCGACAGACTACAAGCATGTAGTTTTCCTGCACCACACTAGGCGATTCTGTGCGACAGACTCCAATCATGTAATTTTACTGCACCACACTGGGCGATTCTGTGCGACAGATTCCAAGCATGTAGTGTTGATGTTAAATCTCTTTCTACAGTAATTTAGCCATTTTTAACAGATTTTGGTGATCTTTTGGGAGAGAACCATTTAAAGGGCGGAGGGGAGAATTACCGGTATTTTATGATAGCTTTTACTACTGGGGGGGGGGGGGGGTGGTTGACCCCTAAACTCCTAATTCAACTTGGCTTCTGGGTCCATTTGACTCAGAATATATTGGATGAACCCTATATCCAACTCCACCCAATAACCTCCTTAGTCACTACTTACGACATGCATGGAAAGTCAACAGTGTTGCTATTGTCTGTTTCCTTATCGAGCCCCGACAACACATGGAATCGTTTGATTTAATAACTGCGGAGGTTTAGGTATTAAACAAACATGATTTCTTGCTGATGTGATCCACACACAGAAGATGAGTTGTTATATGGTGCATGTTCGTTTGTCAGTAGAACGTTGTATGCAAATCAGGTGTTCGTAACATCATGTGAGCTGTCACCGTCTTGACACCAACGTAAAATCTGCATTGTCACTGTTTTCAGACATGAGTGGAATACAGTGCGTGCGTTCGTGCGTGTGTATGTATGTGTGGTGTGTATGTAAAATATACATATAAATCGCAATGGTGCTGTGTTAGGAAAGCAGTAGAAGAAGAATCAGTTTAAATATATGTGTTGTTCGTGTGTTTATTCCTCACTGAATAGATTGCTGTTCATACTTGATCTTAGTGAAATGAATTACTGCATCAAATGAATTAGTTTCGTTGCATTACATAATAGGAGAAAATTGATCTCAGCAATTGATCTGAGGCTATAGGCAATTGGAAATACAATTATTTAACCAGGAAGACTTTTTATTGGAACTCACAGCGATAGATAATTGATAGATCGAGAAATGCGTGAAGAACATTGGAGGAAGAAACCAAATCATTTGGGACCTGATGTGCGCAAAGGAAGAGTGCAGCGAAACACAGTACTCGTTGGAGAGCAACAGTTGCAGGCATATGTTCCACAAAGAACTGAAATGAAATCGATTTTTAGAATATAATTGTGTTGCAGTGAGTTAAACGATATATTAAGTGAAATATTAAGTGAGATATTTTACAGAAGACAGCAAATTCATATTAAGGACAAATATCTGTGAAAATTCAAAATAGTTTATACTACAGAAACAGTATGCGCAATAATGATAGTGAACAAAGTGATAAAAATTCTTAGAACATCTTACATTACAAAATATAGAAAGTCTACATTTTCATAAAGATTTTTATTTTGGACATTATAAGATGTAACAATTATAGTAATTTTTGCTGTAAAAAAAGTAAAACATCATTGCGTCCATAACAGTCTCACATTGCTTGTATATTGTAATAGTTATAGACGTTTCATTTTTTTAAAGATGCAAGCTTCATCTTGACTAAACATGCTCATTTAACCATAATCATGAATCTATTTTGGTTATATCTGAGGGTTAAATAGAAAATAACAAGCAAAAGTAACATATTCCATAATGCCACAGGAATGTGAAATCAGTTTTAACTCATAGTACTAAGCCATGCAATTGTTTAGCTCGAGATTTTCTTCACAGTGTTTAACTTTCTTAATTGTGCAATTCCAGAAAAGTTGGATCAACACAACAATGACCACCAGAATATGACAGAACACCATTTTTAGATGATAAGTCCAGTAGACTGCCCGCAAAAACTTTGTGGAGTACATATCCCACTGTCGTAATTAAATTCAGTAAACACACAATAACATGTAGCGAGGAAATAAACAAAATACTAATTTTGACTAACTTACAAAACGGCAAATTAATTGTCAATACAGGCCATATATACATATACTTATACATTCTATATAGGCCTACGGAAGTCAACTTATTTAATGTGTACCTCTTGTGGCGATGGCAACCATTTCAACTGTAGGGACAGGTCTGGTCTGGTGATATAAAACCTCTTGACCATCAAAAATAAAGGGGGTGGAGCTTAAGAAATCCTGCCACCACTAGAGCTGAAAATATTTTTATATTGTGTAGCCTATATATATTTGAATATACCCCCCCCCCCCCCCCACACACACACACTCCCATATTTGCGAACTTGTATATATAAATATATATATATATATATATATATATATATATAACTATATATATATATATATAAATATAAATATATATAAATAAATATAAATATATATATATATATGCTTCTTTTATAGAGATTTATTACTTCACTGACAAAATGATTGTAAAGATTAGATAATTCATGCATATTACTAATATTTGTCTACCGTAGGTTATTTCCCATATGAACGCAATTATCCATTCAATGAAAGGAAATCATATGACCAGTTCCTCTGACCAAGCATGCATTATAGAAAACAAATGAAATAGGTTGTGGGTGCAATATTATCATCTACAATAAATGGGTAAATAAACTATGTAAAACAAGACTAACACGTTTAACAATGAATACATTAATTTGAGACCAGGATATAAAGTTAATCAAAGAGGCACAATACAATAACTAATATATAATAATATAAATAATCAAATAACAAAACATTTTGAAATTGTACTTGAATGTTTTTATCTTTAACCATAATATTCATTCTATTGTTTATTGCTGGATCTTATTTTTCTGTGTCTTTGTTCATACCGGTATATATTTTAACTTGAGCTGGGTAAAAGACGTATATTTTAACTCAACTTCAAAAGAAATCATAGTACATCATTATGGTCGTAGTAACAAAGTAACGCATAATTGTATATATATGAATGTAGAGTATATATACACATTAATATAAACAAATCATGGCTGTGTACCTGACAGTACGATTCGATTGTGTACCTGACAGTACAATTGTGTACCTGAAAGGACAAGTGTGTACCTGACAGTACAATTGTGTACCTGAAAGGACAAGTGTGTACATGACAGTACAATTGAGCCATAATTATACATATTTTATAAGTTGAAAGTACTCATTAGGAGATATCCATAAATTACGGCATCAATTGGGGTGGGGGGGGGGACGTGGGGGTATTTTTTAAAAGTTTGCCAGTTATTGGCAAGGTAATATTAGGGGGAATTGACAAAGGTTTACCTCAACTATACTGTGCTTTTACATCAAATTAGGAGTACAAAGAGTTACGTATTGCTCTCGTACAGATCCAGGGTTAGTAGTTAACCAAGATCCTAAAAGTACCTCCAGTGGTACACTCTAGAAACAAATAGAAATACAGTAGTTCATGATGCGTTCCTGGCAAACACATTCAGGGATAATATTCGTGGTACATGCTCAAGACCTTGGAGAATTCAAGACATCCATAGGGAAGACTACGTTCTAGAAAGAATATATCACCCGATGATGATGATCCGTAGATATAATGACTGTAGAAGGAATGAGAATTGACTGCAAAAAAAAAAAAAAAAAAAAAAAAAAAGATAAACAATATCTCCCGAAACCTCTGCGTCAACATAAACAGCGACACTATCGACGCACATGTTTTCGTGTGGCCTTTTTAAGAAGGGGCATAGGCGTAAGCGACAAACCATGTAGTGTTGGATATGGTTAGCATAAGCAATTCAAGCAACAAAGAGTCTTCCACAAAATGTACACAAAAACCTGAATACAGCTTGAACCCTCATACACTGTTATATTCTTTTCTCAAACATGCGGTCCTTGATTGTCAATATGTAATTTTAATAAATGAAGCTTAAAATGAGCATTACATTAAAGTACCATAGGTGTCAACTTTTTAGCATTGTTTTTCCATATAAATACGGATGTTGCCCATCCCTCTATCCAAAAACCCCAATCTTTGTTTCTAAATTTTAAAAAAAAATGGTTGCTGGATGTTAAATTTTCTAGTAAATACTACTACCGGTAATGCGGGCATTTTTATCTCATACGCTCATATTTGGAGAGGGAAATCAAAGAATTTTTTTTTAATTAGTGGGTTTTTAAAATTTTGTGTGTGTGGTGAGTATGTGTGTGTGTGTGGTGTGTGTGTGACGCGCGCTTGCTTGCTAAATACAGAGTTTTTATTGAAATACGAAAATAAACTGTTAAAAATGCAGATTTATGAAAAACTAAGTTGACACCTATGAAGTACACTTAAGAACAATTACATACAATATATTATGTCCAACAGGCACTTATAACAGTCAGAGATAATTGATACTCTGTTAATTAGTTAATATTATGTAATATTGACAAGATTTAAGTAATATGACTTTGCACCTAAGACAAGAAAATCGTAGAGAACAAATTAGTATAAAACAACTGTGGTATTACTGGACATACATCAACACCATAGGCCTGCATCTTACATTAAACAGTGTCCAAATACTTCCAGCATTAACAACTACATATTATAGGCTTTATATAGCTATATATAGCTATATACTATATATTTGATGTTCGTCCGTCGTGATCGACGATGACCAAAAACTCAACCATAATAATAATAATAACAATAAATAATAAAATAATAAAGTTAATAGTGCGTTTTTAAATGACTAGCAAGTCCAATGCACGCACAAAATGTTCTTTTACAGAATTGACAACAATAGAAGGTATCTGTGTGAGGTTGAGATGCTTTTTCTTTTCTACGTGTCCGCTTCTGTCTTGCAGTTTCTTGTCTGAATTCTTCTGCCGCTAGTGCTCCCGTTCTAATGCTGTAACGCCATGCTGTTCTATCCTGAGCGAGGCTCTCCCAAGCGCCTACGTCATGTTAAGATGTTTCAAGGATAACTTGAGCGTGTCTTTGAAACGCTTTTTCTATATATAGTTTTCATATATCATGGCTACTGAATAAGTTCCAACCTATTTCCCCTACCCACTTCCCCACACCAAAAACTGTAAGACATAGATGATTACTTTTTACAAGCTTTCAGAGAGACCTGTTCAAGTCGCCGTTCCAGACGATGTCCTATTTGAAATATAGCCTAATCTATAATCCAAAATAACACTGGATGTGACACACAAGGACAATCTGAGCCACACAATCTTCCACAGTATATACAAGGAATCACAAGCCTGCTTGTACCGTCATGTGCTGTTGTGTATCTTCTTAGACGTGCCGGCCATGAACTAACTGCTATCACTTACACCTTGTTTCTTTATAAATTATTCCTGATCTTCCAATCCATGAAGTATGATCCATGACATCCTGTTCCCATGATTCCTTGTCAATTCCTGTATCATGAATATTACGTTTGCACACATCTAACCGAATGTAGAGATCGACCCTAACATCTTTTCCCACACTGTATTTCTTCATCTGTAAGTCTGCCTGACATACCATTTCGTTTAGGTTACATTTCCTTGTCCTAGGATAAGACTTGTATCTTTCTATATGTGCTCCTCTGCACAAAGCCACTGTCACAATGTGGATTGTCAGCGTAGGTAAGTCTACCTAATAAGTAGATCAACAATATTTCTTCAGTGTCACTCCCATTTCAAATGTGGATGAAGATTATTTAATCCCTGTCACAGGTTAAGCCCACTATCTTGACCACATTGATTTTGTTCAGCTACATTTTTAGACTGGTTCTTACGAATATGTACATATAGGATAGAACTAAATGCATAACTCATATAAAACAATCCTGCAACAACTCTGTAACACTGTATATACATACTCTTACATCACTCTAAGAAATGGCGCACATGAACATGATTGTGTAATGTGACAATGTACCTTACCAAAAATCTGTCACCAAAAAAAATTGTTTGCCGAACACAACATTCCATTGCTCCCACAACCAACCATACTCATCAGATCTTTCTCTGTGTCACTTTTTTCTTGTTTCTGAATCTTAAGAAATTATACACCAGCTTTTAAAAGTACAAAAGATTTAGTATAGGCCTACATCAATAGAATTACATTTATTTACAGTGATGTAGGTCTACTTTAAACTTTTTAAAGTTAAAATTATTTATTTGTCTCAAATGTGCTCCTTGTCTTGTCTTTTTCCTTATTATTATTTTTATTTTACATTAACTGGATTTTTCTTATGGCAGGACAATGGCTCTGCTGGAATTTTAGCAAAAGGTAGCCCAGAGAGATATATTTATCACATTTTTACTTGTGTCAAAGGAATCAACGTTTTGACATTGGCAGTAGGTATGTGCTGTACATGTTCTGTATTTTATAAATTCCACTAAACAGATAACATTCATTGTGATGTTGTTAGTAAATCATCTTGTGTCGGAACTTGTTTATCACCACTGCTTGCACAGTATGCCAACTTTTCTGGTCAACAAACTGAATTGTGGCTTCAGTAATTTCTGCTTAACCTCTGCTATTATCTTAGTTGCTATCAACATAACCATGGACACCCATAATTAATTTTCTTTTTCAAAGCCATTTGAATGTGTTTATTTCTTCAGAGATCTTAAGAAATTGCTTTGTACATTGTTAGTCTCGGCATTACATTTTCTAAACTTCTTCAGTGGTCTATGATTTGATTCAGCTGAGAGGGATTTTTTTATAGATCACATGGGGCTTTATAGTTGATTGTATCTCAGAAAATGGTAACAGAATAAATCAAAGGCTGTTGGCGTGATGTTAACAATATAATTCTCTTTACTGTACAAGCTGTCAAAGAAAAATAATACAGTCACAGTTCGCTAAAACATCTTCTTTGGTGAAAACAAATCTACTATAAATGTATATGTGTAAAATAAGATATATATATATATATATATATACCTATCTATCTTGTCAACATTAATTTATTCTGAGGGAATATTATTCTATCTTTAAGCATAGGGTAGATGAGGCAAAGTGTCGCATGGGGTAAAACATCACAATGGTTTTTTTCCTGATCTATGGGGTTTTCGGTCAACATACATGACTACGGTAGACACCAACATTGCAATCTTTGACACAACGAAATTTGATAGATCAAGGACGAGTCAATTTTCAAGTGTGGAACAATATTTGTTCACTATGTTCTATCAATTTCTTTGCAACTCCTCACACTCTGCCTGTTGTTATTATTAATACTTTTATTTTTTTTAATGTTTAAACTGAAATATATTTTGTGTTGTTAAGTAATAACCACACTATCTTGTCAGGCTACTTTGTTTTTTCATAAGAATTTATAATAGTTGCTATCAATGTGATTTGATGTAAAGAGATGCTAATTATTGGGGCAAAGTGTCTCACTCAATATGTATGAGAAGAATACTGATGTCATGAAGAAGTTGCTGATATTGATCTAAAGTTAGGTGAGAGATATATATGGTTATAATGACCCTCCAATCTTGAAAAACTATTATTAGCTTAATCTTATGACCTAATTTTTATCAGAGCGTTTTTTCCATATTAAAGTTACAAAACTAGGTCTATCTATTTATGCAATCTATTCTTAGCACACAATTACAAACTGCTGATGTGCTAGACCTGTTCTAGTGACAATCTCACTCAATATTATAAAGGCTTGTATCACCTATTTTTCCTGTGCCATTTTGCCCCCAAAAGGGGACAAAGTGATTTTTTAAACCTATGTTCATAAATTCTTATTCTACTGTTTACATGTAACTGTATGTTTTCATTAACTTCGCTAATGTAAGATTGATAGATAAGCTATATACTGATAGCAGTTTGGTCTTTTAGTTGAGTTTAATTGTCAGAATATGCTAAAATGTGAAAAGTGTGACTCTTTGCCTGCAGCTTCACTATATTAAATAGACATAAATAAATTTGATAACAATAAATGACTATACACTCAAGATCAAATACCACCTTCAGAATAAAGACTGACTTCAAGGTATCATGAATGTTCTACACCTTGCTCTGATCATACACCCTGACAAACTAGTGATTTGTCATCCTTTGTTGTTGTCCACACAATTATAAAATGTAGTAATCCTACTTGAGTTCTATAGCCATACATAGATCTATGACTGCAGCATTGAGTGTTATGAAATTACAGTTATCATATAAATAGAAAAGGATGGAGAAATATATTGTGACAATAGGCCTATACATTCTTCAAATAGCAAGCTGAGACACGATGAGAGCAGCATGATTTATGGAATTTCAACACAACAGAAAGGAAAATCAACAACACTAACTGATTAAGATGCTTAACAATAATAATAATGAGAGTAAGAGCTAGCCAGTATGATTTATTAGACCTAACCTCTTTCTACTTGTTCACTAATGATACAACTTTATAAGGGGCCTTTTTTATAAGCTTATAATTTAACATGGCACATAAAATATAGCAAAGCCCCAGGGACCTGGTAATATCACATTAAAAGAATTAGTAGCTTTAGTTGACTTTTTAGTAGAAATAATCACCAAATTGCTGAATGATGTATATAATAGTTGGATACATACCCAGTGCCTTATGAGCCCCATATTTATAGCCTTACCAAAGAAACCAGGGACCACCAAAGGTGAAGAACACTGTACAATCAGCCTCACAAGCCAAATAACAAAAATACTTCTCAGAATCATCGTAAGTGAGAAACAAAATAAAAACAGAAATAAGTCCAGAACAAAGTGTCTTTGTAGAAAGCAAAGGCACCAACAATGCTATATATATTTTGAAAACAATAATAGAGAGGTTCATAGAGGTAATAACAGACCTGTACCTCTGTTTCATAGACAACACAAAGGCATTTGATAAAGCTAAACATAGTAGAATTATACAGATGCTAGAGAATTTGAACAACGACAGTAAGGATTTAAGAATCATCAAGAACATCTACTGGCAAAAAACAGCAGCAATAAGAGTAGGAAACCAATTTGGCCCTTTCAACAAATAAAACAAAAAGTTAGACAGGGATGTGTACTTTCACCAGACTTGTTCTCTTTATACAGTGAAAACATAATGCATTCAATAGTTGATATCCCAAAAATAACATTGGGAGGACATAACATAAATAATTTAAGATATGCAGATGACACTGTTCTGATTGCTAAATCTGAGGAAGACCTTCCAGAATTAATTAATATAGTAGTGACAAAAAGTAAAGAGAAAGGGCTCTTCCTAAACATCAAGAAAACAGAAGTAATGGTTATTTCACATAAACAAAACACCACAGCATACAAGATCAAAGTGAATGATATAATATTAAAAAAGGTCTTCCGCCAAAGACGGATGTGTTGGGCGCAAATAAAATGGTGACACAACTCATTTCCATTCTCTGGACTACATCCTGCTGGAAATCTAGCAGCATCATAGTCCTGCTATAAGGGATATCCAGTGGGAGTTTGACAATGAACGCTGAAGAAGAAGAAAAAGGTCCACCTTTGAAGTATTTAGGTACAATGATTACAGCAGATAGAAGTAGTTAACAGAAATCAGAAGCAGAATATTGCAGGCAATAACAACATTCAGAAAAAAGAAAAATATATTGTGTATTATGAGCTTGTCATTAGAGGTGATGAAGAGAGTTCTGCAGTGCTATATAACTCCTATACTAACATATGAATGCAATTCTTGGACAGTGAACAAACAGGAACATTGGAAATTAGATGTAGTAGAGATGTGGTTTTACAGAAAAATACTAAGAGTTCTATGAATTGCCAGAAATGTGGAGTTTAAAGAGCCAAATGCGATACAGAGCGTAATCAATAATATAAGAAAATGACTATCTTTATTTTTTGGCCACATTATGAGACAAGGTTTGGATAAAATAGTCACAGCAGGCAAGTTGAAGAGCAACAAAGACAGAGGGCAGCAACTTGAGAAAATATAAGACACTTTACAACCTGTCTTGGCAGAGAAACAACAACAATTCTGATACACAATACTGAAGACAGAGAGCTGTGGAGAACCATGATCGCTTTCGACAGCCAGCATGGCACCTGATAATGATTAATTTAACATAGATTTCATTGTGTAAGGAGACATCTAATCATAAATATCAAACACATTGACTGGGCAGTGTCACCTGATTTCAAAATAAATCACAATAAGAATCATATCATTTTGGCAATACAGAAACAACAATAAAAGAAGTGAAAGTAGAAAATTATTTAATAGAAATAATGATTTAGTATCGTATTAACATCACAATAAGAAGAAACTATAAATATGAGTTTCCTAATAAAATGAATTGTGTTAAAGGCAGATCTATCTCAAACTGTGTATAAACATGTTCATAAAAATAGGTACAATGAAAAAGAAACATTTACAAATATGTCTCATAATAATTACTAAGAGGTATTTATGATTTCTTCCTAGTTGGTGTTATTTTCCTCAATATATCCTGGGATCCCTTCTCATGGGTGAAACAGATCTAGCTCTAGCATGAAGCTTCTGAGCTTTTTTCCTAGACCTATCTCGTGATCTCTGAATGACTGGATCAGAGGTCTCTAGAGCTGGGTTGAATGAATTCTCATGACTTTTCTCAACATTGTGCAGAGCTTCTCCCAAGGATAGCAATGGAAAAGTAGTTAGATGATGAGCTTGAATTAGTTTCTCCAGGCGAGTAATAATTTCATAATCTGGAACTGCAAGGGTATTAATGTCAAGACCAAGCATACGAGCCACAACAGTTCGAAAGTCCACAAGCTGAGAATGAAATAATAAAAATAAGCAGTTATTTGTACATTACATGTGCATGTTGTATTAAAAAATTATATCATCTATAAATCATGTTGGAAGATGATAGTCAACATAAAATGTACCAATGCTCCATAAAATGTTACAAATTTGATTGATACATGGTAAATAATTCCGACATTCAATAACATATGGAGAGGGACAAGAGTGTTGTCTGTAATATCTATATTACTTGTTGCAACAAAATACTCAGAGCTGCACCAATATATTTTTTAATACAAATTATGCATACATAAATATTGCAATGTGTAGTATAAATAGAAGCAAAAAAGTAATCACATATGATAACATTATATGGTTTGTTTTTATCTCCAGGAGTTACAAACGAGAGAACTATTGCATCCCTTTCTGTAATGGCAAATTTTGTCAGATTTAAATTCATCCACAGAAGGCACCAACTCTCAGCTATAGGCCTACGCCCACAATATTTTGAGGAGAAACCTCTTACTTAGGAGGGTGAAGGGGGTGGGGTAAATCACAATATTCCTTATATAAGACAATAATAACTGACACTATCTCAACACTTCCATCATCACTTTGGATACACTAATAACTGACATTATCTCAACACTTCCATCATCACTTTGGATACACTAATAACTGACATTATCTCAACACTTCCATCATCACTTTGGATACACTAATAACTGACACTATCTCAACACTTCCATCATCACTTTGGATACACTAATAACTGACACTATCTCAACACTTCCATCATCACTTTGAATACACTAATAACTGACACTATCTCAACACTTCCATCATCACTTTGGATACACTAATAACTGACACTATCTCAACACTTCCATCATCACTTTGGATACACTAATAACTGACACTATCTCAACACTTCCATCATCACTTTGAATACACTAATAACTGACACTATCTCAACACTTCCATCATCACTTTGGATACACTAATAACTGACACTATCTCAACACTTCCATCATCACTTTGGATACACTAATAACTGACACTATCTCAACACTTCCATCATCACTTTGAATACACTAATAACTGACACTATCTCAACACTTCCATCATCACTTTGGATACACTAATAACTGACACTATCTCAACACTTCCATCATCACTGTGGATACATTAATCAACGATGCTATCTCAACACTTCCATCATCACTTTGGATACACTAATAAACGATGCTATCTCAACACTTCTATCATAAGTTTGGATACAAAACGAGAATATTGTCCACACTATATGTTTGTGTATGTATGTTTTTGACAGCAGTATGTATGTATGTATGTATGACTCATGGTGAATCATCTTTTCTTAAGCAGTTTTTTATAAGGTATGATTCTCTTGCAACTATTAATATAAAGATAAATGATCATTTACTGAAACAAGTGCAGGAACAAATATCCTGGGAGTATTTTAACAGACCATGGAAGAATGGTCAGAAATATAGAGACAAGAATTCAAAAGCCAACTACAAAAATTATGAACTTATACCAATCTTGAAGCAGACATCCATCCTGATGTAAACCAACACACAAATTATAAATTCAACCTTCGTATAGACATTGTGTTATTAATGTCAGACATGGACACTAACTAACGAACAAGAGAGAAAACTTACTATGTGAGAAACAAGATGTCTAAGAAAAACAGCAACAAGAAGAGATAATGTGAGTAATGAAGAGAATACAAGAACTGTTGGAACAACATATATGGTCAAATATATTAAAAATCAGAGAATGAAATGGTTCAGCCACTTAATGAGAATTAACCCAAACTGATCAGCAGTAACAATATACAACATGCAAATGGGAACTGCAAGAGACAGAAAGAAAGTGCATTTAAGGAGTTACAAACATTCTGAGACATCATAATAGTAACTGCATATCAAGCAAACACACTTTCCATAGCTCAAAGACTGACCACCATTCTATCCTGCAATGTCTTACAGCAAATCAGAGAAAGGCAATTAATAGATAGATGATTCTTTTAGCTATATGCCTAATCAAATTTAGACAACACTTTTAAGTAATATTGGAACAATATAATTAAAGAACTAAATTTCCTTGTATGAGAAAGAGTAAATGCTGATCACGACATAACTTACCATGTAGGCATATATCATACGTATTGGCATATTCTTCCAGAGGTTTTTGTTAATTACAAATTATTAAAATTTCTTATATTCTTTCTCAAATGTGCTTTGGGTAGCAGGATAGTGTCTAGATAACATAATGCATTGTGTTAGAATTTGAAACATAGCTGTGAGAGTTCTGCCTTTCATCCTGACACATTTTACTTCATCATGTCTTTGGGTCACCTTGACCTATGGAGCGAGACAGTCAACTCCCCACAACCTTCTGATTTACCTGTCATAACTGTAAAACTTGAAGATACAGTAGAGGGGAGGCAAGAAAGAGGTATGAAGAGATACAAGAGGGATAGAAACATCACGAGATGGACAGGTTATAGTCTGACAGAGTTCATCACCAAGGCAAGAGACAGGGAATGTTTGAGTTCTGTTGCAGCCAACCTTCATTGCAGAGATGGCACTTAATGATGATGAATTGCAAGATCATTGATGGCCAGGTGACATTTACTAACATTGTAATTCTCAAATTTAATTGCAACATATTTAGTCTAGAAGCACTCAGTTCAGGTGAATGATACTGCTGAAAAGCTTCTCACGATGTAACCCATTAACTGCTATATTGTTCTCTGAAACCAATTCCTGCTTTGATCACTATTCTTCAAATGACCTTTCCCCCCTGTTCTGATTCTTTTTTTTGTGTTGCAAAAACAAGAGTTCTTCCATACTAATGACTTTCTCTTGTCACCAGAAAATGTATGCTACATGGATGGGATGGTTTATATGTGCTGACGCTTGGCGATGTCTGAGTGAAATCATTATTAGCAATGAGGGGATAGGAAACAAGTATATGGGTCATCTCATCCATAGCAGTAGTCAGATGATGAAAGTAAACTCTGTGAACTGCATAGCGGCTAAATGGTTAAAGATTTACATTAATATCAATACTGCTAAAAATACATGTGAAAGACAAATAGGCTACATGGGAAAGACTAATACATAATAAATACCAATACATTGTAAATATCAATACATAGTAAATATCAATACATAGTAAATATCAATATATAGTAAATACCATTACATAGTAAATACAAATACATGGCAAATACCAATACATGGTAAATACCAATACATGGGAAATACCAATACATGGTAAATACCAATACATGGGAAATACTAATACATGGTGAATACTAATATATGGCAAAAGACAATATACGGTAAAGTTCAATACCTGTTTTTCTCTGTATTTGATGTTCTCTAAGGCATTTTTTGTAGTACGCAGTTCACTGCTCAAGGCTTGAACAGCATTTTCTGATGCAACATTCTTTTCACGCAGAGTAGTCTCACTGTTCTCAACTTCTGATGTGAGGTGTGATATCTTTTTCGATTGCCGCTTGCGAATCTCTTCCAGTTCTTGAATTTGATGAGCTAACTCTTCAATGTCTTTACGCTGTTCCAGTGTGCGAACCTGAAATAATTTTCATCAGTAATAATTATTTCAGGTTCACAAATTATTTTTCTAGAATGGTAAGAATTTCATTATGAATAATTGTGTATATAGCTCAATTATGTTTTCTACATTGTAGTGTGTTTACCTTCTACATCTTTGCAGATTTTCAGGCCAATGTAAAAGTAAACTATGAAGAACTCAATTAGCACCCTCTCTCATGATAGATTTTGTTCAGATTTTCATCTTCAGAGGCAAGATTAGCATATACATAATAAATCATATTTGAAGGGTCAGGTGTCTTTCGTCAATGTCATATGTCTTCCAAATTCAGGGTTCCCTCATATGATTTCATGTCTCTATATAGTGATTATCTTCATCTGGTACATTAACTGCCAATTCTCTACCAGAATTTAGATTAATCAAAACAATTATATAATTTTTCACACATGTCCATATATTTCAGTTTTATATCATCTCCCTTTGCGAGATCAGAGCTTACTGAACATAGTTCCTTGGGAATATAAGATCATTTGACATTATTTTTACATGGCAAACCATCTTACATGTCTAGTTATAAGAGAAGTAAAGGGATGATATCTTGACATGCCACACAACTTCTGTGTTATGCATAATATAGCTAGCAAGGAAATGTTATTTTTCAACATCGTATGGAATAATCCTCTAAAAAATGTCCTCAGAATTTCAATGAGACTCACATAAAATAAATATTATTTCGTCTTCATAAGTCATAAAAATCATCACACTTTGGAAAGCTAATTTTTATAAAAAGTATTTTTTTTTAAAAGCTACACCAAATTACATTTTGTGTCTCACAAACTCAAAGACTCACAAAATAACATTTTGATTTTTAGATTAGCATAAATTATTAGATCATATACCTTTTACATGTTATTCTACAATGTTTAGATACTCAAATTGTGTAGAATCTGAAAATATTATCTATATTCTTACCATATAATATACAAAATGTAATCAAATTTATCATTGCAATAAAATTGCATTATAAATCATACCTTAAGTTCTCCAGATCCAAACAGTTGAGCTTTGAGGTTCTGAATTTCATTCTTAGAGTCCTGAATCTGCAGCTTGTACCTGTCCACTAACTTCTCAAGCTTCTGCACTTTCAGACTTTCTGAATCTCGCTGTTTCTCAATGTCACTTCGCCCATGAAGTCTTTCTTCCATATCTGTCAGTTTTTTTCTTAGAAGATCAATGTGAAGGTCTTTGCTTTCAAGCTGTTCTTTTTGGGCCTTAATCTATCAGATTATATGACTTGAATATTAAAGTGGCAACAAACATTTAAATAAACAACCTCTACTTTACTATGTAAAACTACATTATGGTACTTAGCTTTAATAAGTTCAACAAATATTTGTATTTATTCATCTTCTAACTGATAAAATGGAAATGCACATTGTCAATGGGATACATACTCTCTCACACCTGTGACATATTTCTTTGCTGGTGTTCTGTGATACTGAGTCTGTTCACAATCTGAATGGCCTGTAGGAATTCGAAGTAGGGAAAGGTAGTGAATAGGTGGAGGAGGACAAAGAGAAATTCTCTAATAAATGTTGTAATACAACTGAGGAAAACATGAATGATCTGGTGTCAGAGTTGATCATATATGAACTTGTTCAGCTGCACTCACAACCGCAAGAAACAATCGTATATAGAGATAGCACAGGCAACAGAGAAATTAATAAGTGGCTCTGGGGTTTTATTACCTGTGAGAATGAAAAATCATCTGCCAACTTCACTACAATATAAAGCACGAAAATAGAAATAGAAGCAATGACTGAGGCACTCGGGTTCATGATTGAAATTTCAACTGACACAGATTCTCTCTGGTTCCCGGGCATGCTGCGGAAGTTTGAGAAGAGTATGTTAAGAAAGGATTGGGTCACATCACTGAACAACTTGGTTATCCAAAATATTATATGGGTATACTGACTGGGCCTGGATATACTATCATTCAAGTGCAATAAATCTGGAAGTATTGCAGTACAGACTGGAGTAAAACAGGTGTGTGTTTTAGTCCCCGTTCTCTTCAGAATGTTCTTCACAGCATTTCTAAAACATGCTCTTGTGGACGCAACTGGTGATGTCTTTATCCATACCTGCTACGATGAATTAGTCATAAATTTAATATGTTTCAGAGTAAAGACAAGAGCATCACAGATAATCATCAGAGAACTACATTAGAGACACACAGTGAGTCTATCTTGGAGTTCCAAATTGACAACATGGCTAAGGCTTGTGAGTTGTTTTCTATGACAATAAGCATCACAAAACTGTGATAATGTGTCAAGGATCTGCAGTACGAAAAAGTATCACATTAAACAGCAATCATATAAAACAAGTTGAAAATATTTGTTACTTAAGATCCACAACTCATCAATCCTTGCACTAAATAATGAAATAAATGCACAAATAGAGAAAGCGGCTGCTATTTTTAAGCAGACTGTCAAAACATTCTGTCACATTCCAAAAGAAGTACTATTCTCAGAACTGTCTGGAGGCCTGCTGGTATACGGCAGACCAATGCTGCAGTACAAAGACATCTATAAGTCCTCAATTTTAGATTTCTCCATAGATCCTCAAAAGCGTGGAAAACACGGCTGAAACTTGGGCTATCTGGAGGCATAATTTGCATGCTGAAGCAGCATTACTTAGGATCAATATGATAAAAGATATGGATGATAAAATGAGGAAGACAAAAACAAAAATCTTCTGTTTCTGTGACATGACATGAAAGTCTTACATTCCTGAGAAAAAATGCTCATTGGCTTGTTTTTTAAATTTGTGCTTATTAATCACCTTTAAGACGCCATTCAGGGCTGATCTAATAAGGATGGTCGTCATTGATTATATATTTTCTAAAGTTTTTTTCTTGAGCTTACCCTCACAGTTAGATGATATTCTTCTGTTTTGGATGATCAACTTACATTGTTTCTTGTAGTTATAAATTGTACTATCTGTTGAAAGTTTTGGTTGTGACATTTTGACCTCCCAGCTGACCCCATAACTAACCATTATTAGCTGCCTCTTATAGCATATATGGCAGGTCACATACTATTCCTTTCCACAAGAATATATAAAGTATACATTTATTACTATATTAGCAATAGCTATAAATTATTACTAAACAAAAGAAAGAACAGCATTTTCAATATCAGCATATTTGTTATAAAATTGCAACAAATTATAAACCATAGCATCTACAACCATACCTATTCTATCCCAGTGAATCACCCATGTGGCATCCAGGACTTGAACTTCTAGTTCATGATTCATCTGGCCACAGTTTTCTTTGAAGGTAGGCCCTAAGTCATAGGAGGTGACAAAGGATAGTTTGGGGATGGGCTGACAACCTGTCACTTGTGAAAAAGTTTTGTCCTATCTTATCTAAATTTCTTACATTTGTCTTGTATCAAATAATCCCTATGGATGATGAAAAGATGTTGCACCTTTGTTCTTTTGTGGCAGATTCCTAGATGATGGGAAATGCTAGATCACTGCCGATGGGTCAACAAATTGGACAGGAGAAAGGTGATATAGATACTCTTAGATGGCTGAGCACTTAAGAGCACTTATGGGAATGTGCCATGATGCTTGTTTCGAATCAAGAAGAACTATATTTTGAGAAGTATACTATGCTTAAAGAAGCAGATTGTTTGAAATTGCTGAAATAAGTTCCCTCCTTCAATAATGTGAAATATCTGAAAACAACTTAATATGGCTGCAATGATTATGGTATCATTACAATGGAATCATTATGGTAAAGCGTAAAGAAATAAAACTACTTTTAGCGAGAAATACATGAAACAGTCTGCTGAACCAGCCTGTTTTACTACAGTAACTTTTAACATGGTTTACCTATTGATCAATGTTTTCTTAGATTTTAAAGCATATCCTCTGGTATAATTGATTCAAATTTCCACATGCACCTAACTATAAAACATGAAAGATAAACTGGAAGTAAGGTTTTATTTTCTGATATAATATTGTATTAACTACCTTCCGTTGAAGATTATAAACATGTGTTGATTTGTTAGCAAGGGCATCAGCTTCAAGTTTCATCAGCTGCTCAGCTCGGACAACAAGAGCATCCATAGTCATATCCAATCCAAGGTCAAGGGAAATACGGTCCATTTTCATAATTTCCCCCAATTTTTGCAAGCCCCTCAGATACTGTTTTTAAATAAGAGAATAAACTATTATTATTGAGAAAAGGTGATAACAATATTACTTTTGGAGAAGAAAAATATTATATGCAAACACTGAAGCTTAAGTATATCCAGCGCTTTTTGTTCTAGGGAAAAACATGTGTATACATTTAGAAAAGTAAAAAAACCATATCCTATATTTTTAGAGATATCACGCCTAACTTCTCAAATAACAATAGTATTTATGTAGAACACAGGTTTTGAGTTTTACTTGATGATGACTAACAGACTATCACTATCAAACTATGGGGTTTTAACATGAAAAAATACAAATAACAACATACAAGACATTTTCAATGTTTCAATCGTTAGGTTTTTATCAATAATATACAAAACAAACGGTAAAAGCAATAACCTTACTCTGTGATAGTAACATTGTTTATACTTTTTTTTGTGTATATTATTTGTTTACTTTTTTTTGTGTATATTCTTGATAAAGACCGTGTGGTTGAAAATGTCTTGTAGCCTATACTGTTATTTGTATTTTTTGTGTGTGAACATCCTGTAGTCCGATAGTGATAGTCTGTTGGTTGTCGTCAAGTAAAACTATAAAACCGTGTTCTACATAAGTGCTAATGTTATACAGTTTTACACACCAGTATTATCTTTTATCATTTTCTCCAAATAACACACACACAATCATTTCTCATTACATCAAAAATATTTATAAGAATGTTGATATATGAGACATAACTAAGAATAGTTTGATATTTGACTGGAAAGCATTGTATTTTCATCTGCAATCTAGATTCTACATACGGTTTAGTCTAATTCTCAGCACAACTATCTCTACATTAAAAATAATGTATACTTCAGCATTTACGAATGTCCACGATATATACAGTTCTGGAGAAGGCAAGTCTCTCCTAATTAATCCAGTGTGTCAGTCCGAAAAGCATCATTTACCTTGGCTGATGTCTCTGATCACTAGTCACATTGCATAAACTTTGAGTGTCAGCCAATAAAGACCATGAGAAAAGTTGCATCATCCAAGATAAATAACATTGTTTAGGATTGCTAGCAAAATTACTATAGGAAAGACTTCATGCAAGCAATTGAGTCTATGAGGAAACTAGATAACCAGTTGTGTTTGAAAATTGGTGACATACTTTTGTTATTAATTTTATGGGCATTGGTCAGCTTGAAATCATTGGACCTGATTTCTACACATATGCGATATCCAAATGGCTTTGTTAGTTGAACATTCTATACAAATATGGTTAAAAATAGAACACAATACATTGACTATTGTGTTTTTTTGCTATTGTTCTAATTTTGCTTTTTTTTTTGTCCATAAAATATGTCTATGTTCTTTCAGCGCTAAACATGGTGTATAGAGCAGAAACCAGAGTTCTCAAGTTCGAGAGATGTGATGCTACTGTGTGTAATTCTTGTATGTTGTTGAGACCCATTGTCATACCTTTTTGATGGTTGCTCTGTGAAGAGTCTCTCTTGATCTTCTTCTCTTTCTTTTGCCATCTGATACCCATTTTCATTATTGGCAATCTGTTTTCATTCACTCTAAGTACATTTTTGATATAAATCCATTATTTTATTCTTATTGTTATAGAAACATATTGCTGTTTTATGTCTACTCTTACTGGCATATTTGACTTGAATTCTTCCCAACCAATATTTAAGTCTTCTAAGACATTTATTTTCAAATGAGTTCAATCGCTTCACCAGCATCTTATCAACATAGAGGATGCAAAATTGAATCTAACATATATGATTAAATTCCTCTATGCTACATTCTAACTATTATACTAAAACCTCAGAATGGTGTCCTTATTATTATCAATAAGATTTAAGTTCCTGTACTATGAATCATAGCTCCAAAGTAAAATAGTACAATATAAGAGAGAGAACAGAGTTTCTGACAACACATCAAAATAAAAAAACAACTATGAAGTTAAAAAGAAAATTAAATATTTTTGGACATATTAAAAGAATGACACCTTGGTGAAGGGTAGAGTTGAGAGGAGTCAAGAAAAGGTAGTCTGAGATACAAGTAGGAGGGAAATATCACAAGATGGGCAAGTTAAGTATAGTAGAGTGCACCACCAAAGCAAAAGACATGATGTTGGAGGTACATTGCAGTCAACCTTCATTGAGGAGACAACACTTGATGATGATGAATGTGTACTATAAACCAATCACAGCTGTAGAGAGTACACTAGAAAACAAACATTTGGGAAAGATATTTCCTATCATTATTATCATCATCAGGTTCCATTTTCACTTCAAATATTGGCTGCAACAGACCTCCAATATTTTCTGTCCCTTGTCTTTGTAGTGCACTCTGCAAGATTGTATTATGTCCCTATCATGATGTTTCCCTTTCATTTGTATCTCTGTCTACTAATTTCTCAACACTCTTTGACTCTACCTTCAAGTAAAGTCTTCATCAAGGAGTGATGTCTTTTAATAAGTCTAAAATATTTTATTTGTCTGATTTTTATTTCTTTCAATAGTTTTTTCACATGCGGTGTTATCAGAACATCTTTACCTATTTGTTTTTGTCTCTTTCAATGTAGTTGTCACTAGTCTTGTATATATCTGCATCTTAATGGCATCCTGTTTGATCATTATCCATGTTTCTGAGCTATTTATTAATGTATATTTTGTATACAATTCAATAAACAGAGTCTATTAGAATTATATAGAAATAAGAGAAATGTACAACAATATCATCAACAGTCAACAGGTCATCAATATCTTCAACAGATAAAAAGATGGTTGGCATATTTAGAACACATCATGGAAAGAAACAAGCAAAGAGGCAAGACTTTGATTGGAAACAAAAAAGAAAAAGACAAAAGATTGAACATGATGTGGAAGAAATGTATGGACTTCCTTTCTGAGATTAAGGAAATTGCCAGAACAGAAATATGTGGCAAGACGAAGCTCTATGTGATCATAATGGTGACTGTGACTTACCTTCTCCTTGTCAAACTTAAAGCCATCTCTGAGGCACTCGCCAGCAGCCAGTTCTCCTTCTGCACTTCTTAACCTGTCAGTTAGATCAATATTTTCCATCTCATATTTTTTAGCTCTGTGTGCCAGATCTCTGTGAATACTTAGTTCTTTATCTAACTGCTCTGTGAGCTGTTTGATGCGGTTCTCACATGTCTCAATACGCTGGAGAGATTGTATCATATGTTTGTAAAGATTATATGTATTTTAATTAAAACATTATTATACATTTTGAAAATCAGTAAATAGTGCCTTAATTTATCTTAATTGAAGATTTATAGAAAATGCTACCAATGTCAACAAAAAACATCTTATCCAAAGTATCTTCATTCCAACCCTGTGCTACCAATGTCAACAAAAAACATCTTATCCAAAGTATCTTCATTCCAACCCTGTGCTACCAATGTCAACAAAAAACATCTTATCCAAAGTATCTTCATTCCAACCCTGTGCTACCAATGTCAACAAAAAACATCTTATCCAAAGTATCTTCATTCCAACCCTGTGCTACCAATGTCAAACATTGTTCTTAACAAAACATAAGAGACAACTGGTTACAACAGAGATGAGATTTCTGAGAAAAGCCACAGGAGTGACCAGAAGACAATTAGAAACGATGTCATAAGAGAAAGAGTGGGTGTCATATCAATTCTACAATATATACAAAACCAACAGATACAATGGTTTGATCATCTGGAAAGAATGCTGTGTGATTCATTAGTTTATAAAGCATATATGAAGAGAGGTGAAGCAGAAAGAAGAGCCAGGGGTAGACCTAGAGTACGCTGGATCGACAACATCATAGAGACATTACACAAACACCATATAACATATTCTGAAGCTGCCAGAAAAGCGAGAACAAGAACATTGTATATCCCTCGACACCCATAAAGGGTAAAGGAAGAAGGACAGAAGAAGATTTATAATTCAATGATTTCTCATATCTAGTCTCTGTGTTTAACAGTTAGTGGAAAAAATAACAATCTCTGCTTATGCATTTCTGTTGAAAATGGTGTGACAATCTATTTGTCAATATGGTTTGTTAAAAGTTAAATTCTCATAAGTAGGCTTATATTCAAGTCCAATGTTTATAAAACAGCTTCTTCAATATTCAACATAATTTTTGTTGATTTATATACTTCATATAACATATAAACACTATAAATTGAAAGTGTTTGTGCTTTGAATGCAATAAAATTATGTTAATTATGTCCATAATAATGTCTTTATTTTGTTAGCTGCATGTGTAGAGGAATATCAGTAATTTAGATTGAGAGGTAAGTGAAAATATTAAATTTCTGTTCTATATCTGTCCAAACATCATAACAAGGCACACAATCTTTTCCTCAATACAAAGAAGATCCAAAAATCAATTTCAACAGAAATTAACTCACACCTATAATACTCATTGATAAAGAACAGCTAGAAAATATCAGAAACTTTGAATATCTCTGCTCAACCATCAACACCATGGGAGGTTGCTCAGAGATCAGAAAGAAATTAGCAATGGTCCTAATAAAAACATCACATATGAAAAATATAGACAAGGGGCAAACAGAAAAACAGAATTATAACTATTAAGAAGCTATATTTTTCCAGTTCCAATATGGTTGTGAAACATGGCCAATGACATCTGCAATGGAAAAGAAAAAAATGGCATTTGAAATGAAATTCTAAAGAAAGGTATACAAATTACATGGACAGAAAGATGAACCACAGCAGACATCCAGAAAGATCTGAACATAGAATTAGATTGGCTCGTCAAAACTATCAAAAATATGCAAGCTGACATAGTTTTGATATTTAAAAAAAATCAGTGATTTAGAAAGTTTAATAATGGAGGGAAAAGTTCCAGGAAAGAGAATAAAATGCAGACCAACACTAGAAGAGGTGGACAGCTTGTAAAGAATCAAGAAGCTTGCAGAGTGGCAGTATGGATAATGTTCTGTAAAGGTCACATACATAGATAGATGTAAATCTCATTATATGTTGTTCATCAGTTCAAAAATATGATGATCATTCAACTCAATTGGGAATGATTATGCAGATGATGCTGTGTCTGCGGTGTGCCCAATGATTGTGTGTGCTTGGAATTGTCTACTACACTCTCAGCATGTGTGGGAAGAGCCTGTGAGACATTGAGCAGCTCTTGCTTGTTTTTGGTGCACAGCTTGATGTCTGAGGTTCACTTCAGCTGCTTCATCATTCTCAATTATGTGATGCAAGTTGGATCTATCTTGTGCAAGATTCTCCCATAAATTTGTGTCTATTTTGAAGTGAGTCACTGATGTCTTAAGAGTGTTTTAAAACTCTTCTGTCCTCCTGCCTTGTGGTAGCCAGTCTGGAGTTCTCCATATAACAAATATTTTGGTAGATGATGATCTTTCATGTAGACCATGTTTCCTGCCCAGTGTGTCAGCAGCATCATCAACATTGTATGTATGCTTAGGCCTACACACTTAGATTTCATCAGTTATTCACTGTCTGACATTTTATCACACCAATGGATGTTGACAATCTTATGAAGGGAGATTAGGTGGAAGTGGTTGATTCTTATAGGATGTCTGGCATATACTGTCCATGTTTTACAGGCACAGAAGACCGATGATATTACTGCTACTTGGTAAACTATGAGTTTGGTAATAGTTGTTATTCCTCTTCTTTCCCATAGGTTTTTTATTTCATTTTTCCAAATATGGCACTAGCTTTTGCTATTCTGTTTTTTAACTTAGTGTCCTTGTTTATAACTTGAGAGAGTGCTGCCCAGGCAGGTACACTTATTGACTGTTTGAAGCTCTTCTTCTGTTATCCTTATATCGGATATAAGTGTGGTTTGTTTGGTGTGTGTTGAAACATGACCTCAGCTTTCTTTTTAATGAGGGTAAAACTAAGTTTTCACAGGCTTCAGTAAACTGGTTTAGGGTGACTATTGTCTGCAGAATCAGCATACAGTATGGAGTCATCTACATAGAGGAGTTCCATGATCATTGTGTCTTGCACCTTAATTTTGGCTTGCAAATGCCAAAGATTGACATTTTTACCATCTATTGTGTACCTTATTTGTATTTCTGTTACGGCACTTGATCTAGATGTGTCTGTCAGCATGATGGAAAATATCTGGCTGTACAGTATTTGGAGTTAGAACGCATCTTTGTTTGACTTCATTTGTTACAGGAAACGCTTGTGTATATATAATTATTGGCAGCGCTATCATGTTTAACTATTATAAAGTGGACCACTACTCCCTGAATGTTCTCATTTGTATGCAATGTTCTAGAGATATTATATCAGCCATTTTTGACATATGTAGTGACAAGAATATGTATATTTTATGATTATAAAAGAGCAGAAACAAAATGGTGACATGACCAATATAAAATCTACATAATTTATTTAAATTTACAAACTACAAAAACTTTCCTACAGGATGCATATATAGATTTATCAATACAAATAGCAGTTTGGAAATGTATGTGTGCATAGAATTATTATTAAAAAAAACTTTTAAATGAAAATTGTAGGTGCATGTACAAACTATGTTTTATCTTTCTTATTTTCAAAGAGATGTCGATAAATACTATATCTAACATTTACCTAGAAGCAATCATGAGTGAAGTGTTAGAGGAATTCCATTCATCAACATCGATTGGAGGTTGCCAAATTATTAATCTCTACTTTTCTTATTTCCAAACAACTCTTTCCTCAGTCATTTGGAAGAGGGAAAATAAAATCATGCCTAGACAATTTGTTGATGTTATCAATCCAGGATTTTCTCTGTCCTCCGCTTATTCGTCCACCATTGTAGTTAGTATTAACAATAGTTGCTAAGTTCTGTTTTAAAACTAATCATGTCCTTGCAACGTTGGATGATCGTTATGATCATATATATAGGTCTATCCTATCTGAATTAGCTTCTGTGATTTTCTCATGACATCAACCTTACTGAAGAATGATTTCTCATATGTTTTTAATGAAGACTTTTGCTCCACTAACTATGCAGATCATTACCCCAAATCACATTGTTAGCAACTATCATAATGATATTCCCATGAAAAAAACAGAGCAGCCTGACATAAGAATTTTGCATAAGAACTGAACATCACAATATATATTGCAGTTTATAATGTTTTTAAGATTATAATATTAATGATAACAGTAGACAGACGGTGAGAAATTGACAAAATATATGATCAAAAATAAAAATATTTTTTTAACATTGTTCAGAATTAATTTGTCCGTGACTATCCAAATTGTGTTATATCAAAGAATAGAATGTTCTTTGCTGACGTAGTCACATATAGTATCTTAAAAACTCATAGATTATAAATGAACTAGCTGCTGACATTTGCTCCATGAAAATATTTGCTCCCACTTACCCTATTTGAGAAACAAAATATTGAATATTGCTGGTCAACAAGAATATCTCTTAGCAATGGTAAAACATTAAAAACTTTTGTGGTTTGCCCATGTGATTAGGCACAATTCCCTTTCCACAACTACCCTGCAGGGAACAGTTGAGGGTGGAAAAAGAGAAATGCACAATAACATATAAATTGATAATATTAAAGACTAGACAGGATTAAGATTCTCCACACTTAACCAAGGAACTGAGAAAAGAGTGGTATGGCAGGATTTTTCCAGAGTGACACACCTACAATCCTGAAGGGTTTTGGGTTTGATGATTATGATCAATATCTTGTTTATTATTGTGTTTACAATATCCAATGTTTATAATCATGAAAGTTCTTTAAATGAAATTCTTACCAGGTCATTTTCTTTCTTGTCTGTAACAAGTCGTCTAACTATCTCCTTCAGGCTTTCCTCTGTGGGTGCAATAGAACTGCTGACAGAGCTGAGAAGGTTTGCTAGCTGTTCACGGAAGAGATCAAATTGAGTACTTGCAGTTTTCACATTATGTGCTGTCTCTCTGTACTCACGGTCAAGGGAGCTGAATCTGCTTTCTCTAAGCTCCAATTCATTCCTTGTTGCTTCCATTGCTCTGTGGTTTGCTTCAAGTCTTTCTTTTAAGAGAACAATTTCTCGCTCTAGGTCTTGACGCACAGCCACTGCATTATCTCTATCCTATAAAAGTCAAAAAGTTTGTACCATTTACACTTAACCTTATTTATTATAGTGATTCGTATAATTGCATTATAATTTGAACCTGTACAATGCTTTCAGCGGGCCATTCCGTCGATCGTTAGATTAATCAACTAACATCGTAAAGTCCAGACCGATTTGTGTAACAGAAGTCAGTTCATTCCAATTCTAGGTTGTTCCTGCCTCGATCATATATTCACTCTTAGAACAACAATAATCGAAGAATGTCTAGAATTTAGATCTAATCTCATAATAAACTTTGTTGATTTTCAAAAACCCTTCGACAGCATCCATCGACCATTGTTTTGGGAAATTTTAAAACTATACAGATTCCAAAACAAATATATAAATGTGATAAAATCATTCTATACCAACTCAAAATGCTGTGTAAGAACAGAAAAAGGCAATTCAGAATGGTTCCATGTGATTACTGGTGTTAAACAAGGCTGCCCTATGTCACCATTACTGTTCAATTATTGAGTTTCGAAAACAAATGTCTTCGTAGGATAACTAATACCCATTGGAGTGAATTAAAATCGAATGATAAAATCAGAGAAGAGACACATCACAATTTCATGACAGATGTTATCAGAAAACGTCGTTGGTCCTATATCGGGCATGTCCTATGTGCAGACACCAAAAGAATACACCACCAATCTCTTGAATGGATACCTACAGGCAAGGGGTAGACCAAAAGAAACACTCAGAAGAACAATACTTAGAGAAAGTAAAACAACCAATATTCATACTATTCAAGAACTGCACAGAATAGCTTTGAACAGACAGAATTGGAGAGATCTGACCTCTGCCCTATGCGCTAACTTCAGCGCAAAAGGAAAATGAATGAATGAATGCTTTCAGCAATGACAGTTGCCAACCTCAATGTATTTTGAGTCACTGTTGGAGAATCGCATTGTCTATTGTTATGCACCTTTTCAACAAGGAAATCAAAATTGCAAACTAATATACACTCTGGTAACACAGGAATTGAAAATATCTGCAATCCATCAAAAGGGAGTATGTTGGCAGGATTGAGTACCACACATGGAAAACTGTAAAAACTCCCATATGCAAAGCATCCTTGCCCTGCTGACTAGGTCCCAACTTTGCAGGACTGGCCACATCATCCGTATGCCAGACAAGCACCTTCCAAAGAGATTACTCTATGGAGATCTGTGTGATGGTAAACATTCAAGTGAAGGGCAAAGAAACGCTTCAAGGATCAACTCTCTCTAGCACTGTAGCTTTGATTGATTCTAGCTTCTGGGAGTCTACAGTCCTTGATCGCTCAGCATGGCACACCCAAATCACTACTGGTTTCCCTAAATTTGAAATAGAGAGAACACTGTGGGCAATTTACAAGCGACGGAAGTAGAAAGACAAATATGACAATTCTCCTACTCAGGACCCTATGCACTCTAATAGAACTTTCCTGGTATGAATCGGAATCATCGGGCATCTATGAACTCACAAACCCAAACCAAATCAGACAATCACAAATGTTTATTTTTTCTACTTGTTCACCACATTTTTATTGTTTTTCATGCCATGCTCATCTTCACTTGCAAAGGAGGAATATCATTGTTCAAGATGTTTGTTGCTACTGTAGATCCTTAACACAGTACCACAGTTTTTTAATGCTTATTGTCATAGAGAAAAGCTCGGAGGCCTTTGTCGTGTTGCCAATCTGAGACTACAAGGTGGACTCACTGTATGCGACTAGTGCAACATCATTCAGAAGAGAAGTTCTCTGATGAGTATTTATGATGTTTTCATCATTGCTCTGAGTCACGCTAAGTTGAAGAGTGATCTATCATAACAGGTGTGGATGAAAATATCACCTAATGCATCAGCAAGAGCATATTTCAAAAGTGATGCGAAGAAGATTCTGAAAAGGGTGGGAGCTAGAATGCACCGCTGCATTACTCCAATCTTTACTGCAAAGCTGTCAGATATATTGTCCTCAAAAAGGGTATATATGGCCTATAAATAAAGATATATATGTATGTATGTGCTCATCATTATCAGGTTACTTGCCGACTTGCGTAGGTGATCATGGATCTCCACAACTCTCTATCTCCAGTATTATGTATCAGGATCTTTATTATTTCCCTGCCATGCTAGGTTATTAAACTGTCTAATATTTTCTTAAGTTATCGCCCTCTGTCTCTCTTGCCTGTGGTAACTATGTTCTTCAAACCTGCTTGGTTCATAACATGGCCAAAGAATTAATTTTCGTATATTATTGATTAAGCTACATCTTGCATTTGACTCTGTCAACACTCTGTATGTGCCAGGCCTATATATCTCTTTGTGTGTGTGCATGTGCTGGTTTGTGTATGTATGTGTGCATGTATATAACCTATATACATTAAGTATGTACTCAGTGTATTAGTAGAAAATCTATTTCAAGATGTGTACTTACAATCCTGAGCTTCTCAATGTCAGATGTGTACTTGGTAGCAACCTTTTGCTCTCTTCCCATTTCAGATACAAGTCTCATAATAGTTTCTCTGCTTGCCTTTGTCTCCAGCTGATTCTCATTTAAGTGCTCATGCAAGGTAAGGATTTTTCCCTTTAGTGTCGCATTCTCTTGTATCAAGTCTGTCAACTGTATGTAAATTTGTAAAAACAATGAAGTTCTAGATAGAACCTATATTTTTAAAACTATGTACACCCTATGAGACTACATTGCTTTTTTTCCATAGAATTGTATTTAAAATTTTGCAGTTGTGAACAACAACAAATATTGTGGTCAATGGGAGATGCATAGCTGTCAACTTATGTTTCAGGATATCCATATTTTTAACAATTAACATTAAATACATTTAAAAATGTATTTCCATATTCCAATAAAAACTAACCAACCCCTCCCACCATTTGTTAATTTTTTGTTTGCCCATCAATACATTCAGTGTGTGCAAAACGACTGCAATAGTAGTAGTTACCGTACTAAAGATGTAACACCAAATGATCTTTTTCATTAAAAGAAACAAAATACACACACACAAATTTAAATAGAAAAACATTTTGTGTGGTTGTTTTTTTGGGGGGGGGGCCTGAAATCCATACCAGTACGGAAAATCCCTACTAGTTGATACTTATGGAATGAGATTATTTTTGTATGGACTATGTGGTTAAAGAAAAAAAAAGAATATTCTAACATTTGACAGAATTATGTGAAATGCAAGATCCATTATTTTTTTTTATGGACATGGCTTAATGACAACAGACTCCACCATCAGATGACAGAAAGTGTCTTAACCAAAAAAGCGTAACTTGGTATTTTAATAAAATAACACCACATCCTGGTATTGCCTCCTTAATCTCAATAACACAAAGACATTCATTTTTTGTAATGCTTCTCCCATGAGTCATTTATCCTCATTTCAAATAACCTATTTAAAGAAATGTTAAACTTTGTTTCAAAATAATGTGTAAAGTACATTTTTTCTGTAATAGAAATATAAAATGTTCTACCATTCATTAATTGGTTGTTGATATTGTTCACAGAATGGGGCGGGGTCTCCAAATGAAAATTATCATTCAACGAAGAACACAATTCAAGGATTGGATGGTCTGCTGTCTCATTACACCATATTTTTGTGATCTATTTACATAAACTGCACTTTTTCCTGGAGGATAAGAGAGTCTTTTTTACTACTTCTCACTGTAAAATTATAATAACAGGGGAACATTTTCAAAAGTTCTAGTTCAATAACAGGAAAACATTACACATGCTTAGATTCATAATATTGCTTCTAATAAGAAGGAAATTGAAGTGTATAACACCATGCCTGCATCAGTGTATATCTTCTACACCATAAATAGACTGAGTAAAATCAGCCTGATCCCAAGGACAACTTATAACTCTGGAGTACTTACAATGGCAGTGTAATGTCATTGGTAAACATAAAGAAACTCTTTTGTTATGAAAATTGAAAGAGTGAAGCATGGTACTGCTGCTTGTTCAACATTTAAATAAACTACTTTTATCTTTTAATGTTCTGTGGAAATTAAACTAAAAAAATATGACTCAATTAGTCACACAAGTACAATAACTGCAAGCTACTGAATAAAGTGATAATAAAAATGTATTCATTGAAGATGGACAATTGCTTAAATGACGTTATGGTTTTCCATTGTGGATGGTTGATATAATAATTTATTTCAACAATTTTACATGCTTTTGATTATATTTGTTATTAATTATCCCCTAAGCAATGGTTCTGATTGAAATTGTTTTGTAATTATTGATCATATTGGGATGTATGGTAGCACCTATTATTTTTCTGAATTAACTTAAGCCAAGTTTTAGTGGTGTGATGAAGTAAAAGAAGTAGTCAAAATTTAAAAAGATCTACACAAAGAATGGATAAAGTCTCAAAATTATGTAGATTATGTAAACTATAGAATACAAAGCAGAAGAACCTATAAAATAGTTAAAGCAGTGAAAAAACATTCATGGGAAAGATTTGGAATATCATTAGAAGAAAATCATAGAACTGCTACTAGAACATTCTTTAAGATGGTTATAAGTATACAATCAAGAGATAAGAATTACAACCCAACAGACATTATTAATGATAATAATACAAATCCTTTAATACATCCTTCAAAAGTCACTATGTAATGGAGAGAGTATTTCAAAGAGCTACTTAACCTCTTGGGGATAAAGAACAAAATAATACCAACAGATCTAGTGGTTTCAACATTAGAACCAAAATATTACTACATGAAGTAGAGTGGTCAGACAAGCACCAAAACACAAAACACCAGGGGTGGACATATTATCGTCTGAAATTATAAAAGCAACAGTAGAGTATGGCATCAAATGGTTACACAGAATATTTAGCACAGTATGGGCACAACAAAGAACTTCTAAAGATTGGCAACAAGCAATAATCATACCGTTGTCAAAGAATACAGGTAATAAAAGAGAATGTACACAACATCAGACCATTGCATCACTAAGTCATGTAGGCAAAATGTACGCCAAAATTATAGAATCCAGGCTAAGACCCATTATAGAACAAGAGATATCCAATGAACAGATGGGATTTAGAAAAAAACAGATGCTGCACAGATGCAATTTTCATTCTCAGGCAGATTGTGGAGAAAAACATTGAATACAATAGGAACCTTTTTGTAACATTTGTAGATCAGGAGAACGCCTTCGATAGAGTAGATAAAAACGTTCTATGGCACACACTGGCTAACTATGGAGTCAACAACCACCTTATTAAAGTATATCAAAGCTTATATATGAGCTGTGAGAGTGTAACTTTACCAAATAAAGAAACATCAAAACCATTTAAAGTAATATCTGGAGTTAGGCAAGGATGCATTTTATCACCACTTCTGTTTATCACATATATCAATAGCATTACGAAAAAAACCAAGATGTAAAATGAAAATACCAATGAGCTGCTCTTTGCCGATGATCAGGCTATAATAGCATATGACGAAACTGAACTTCAACATCATCTAACATCCACGGACATTGAGTGCAAGAACAACAACATGAAGATAATCATCGACAAAACAGAAACCATAGCAATAGGAAGGGATACACACAATCTAAATATAACAGTGGAAAATCAAGTCATTAAATAAACCAAAACCTTCAAATACTTAAGAGAACATTCTCTTCAGATGGAAAGATGGACACTGAAATAGACATTTGTTGTAGCAAAGCAAACCAAATACTGGGCCAATCATTCCCTTTATTGCAACACAAAATGCTACCAATGACAACAACAAAAAACATCTTATCCAAAGTATCTTTATCCAACCCTGTGCTACCAATGTCAAACATGGTCCTTAACAACAAAACATAAAAGACATCTGTTTACAACAGAGATGAGATGTCTGAGAAAAGCTACAGAAGTTATCATAAGACACAGAATTAGAAATGAGGTCATAAGAGAAAGTGTGTGTGTCACATCAATTCTAAAATACATAGAAAAACAACAGATACTATGGTTCGGTCATCTGGAAAGAATGCCGTGTGATTCATTAATTTACAAAACATACATGAAAAGAGAAGTAGCAGAAAGAAGAGCCAGGGGTAGTCCTAGAGTATGCTGGATCGACACCATTAAAGAGACATTACATGACACCAAATAACATTATCTGAAGCTGCCAAAAAAGCGAGAACAAGAACACTGTATCTCTCTCGACACCCGTAAAGGGTAAAAGAGGAAGAAAGAAGAAGAAAGTTTTAGTATGTACAACAGTTTTATTTAATTTGATTACATTTATTATTTATAATTCAACCTGGCAACTCTAGCAAATCCTCAGTTGTGTTTGCAAACATGCATACCATTTATTTTAATTAGAATAATAAATTGTTAGATTCAGGAATGAAATGGATTGAATGGTTATCATAATTTGTGTGGTACAGCTGGATACTCATATTGATTGTGCTGTGAACAACAAACATGTTTACATAATCACGCACTGTGCCCACATATGGTACACGTTTAGACTATGTGTTTTTAATTTGCTTATTTACACAATGATGACACTAAAACTATAACTTTTTACAGGAAGAGGGAACATAGGCTTACCTTTCGAACAACAACATCAACAGAGGCAGGTGAAGCATCAGAAAGTCCTTCAGTGTACAATAAATTGCTAATCTGACTCAGAAGGTCATGTGTCCGTCTGTTTTCACTTATCAACTTAACCTCTGACTGGTCTCGCTCTTCAAGCTGTTTTCTAGTTTGGAACACAAAATACTTGCATTTTTGTTTCCACGTCAAATACTTTAAAACATGTAGGACTATTTTAATAATAATAATACCATCACATACATCACAATTATAATACATTTATAATTGTGGATGTCATAAACTTTCAAAATATTGACACATAGGTAGGCCTAAACACAATATAACTCACTGAGAACAAAAAGGAGCCAGCATGGTAGACAGCATATATGAGAAAGAGCACAGTAAAGCAAGACTATAAATTGTAAAATATGCGAAATGTAACTATTGTCAAAATGAAAAGATGATACAAGACTAGTGTGATGAGTAGAATAACTTAGTTATAAAATGATATCAGTTTTTCAATTTTTTCCTTTAATGGGGATAGTGAATTATTCTGCAGTTATATAACATTCATATACCGGTACATACATGACTTGAATGATATAATTTCTAGCTCTGTGAGCTACTGACTAAATTACCTTCTACAAAATGCTAGATATGGTATAATTTTAAAAAAGAACTGAATTGAATATCTCATGAAATAAACTGCCAGTGATGGACCGGGAACCATACCATTTCCAATTCAATTATTAAAAATATGTAGGTCTATTTTAGTCTATTTGTATATTGTCTATTTCCAGGTGGTGTTGTCATAGGGGTTTGTGAAGGAGATGTAGTCTACGTTCCAGAGTGCTGCTCTGGTTGAGATGTAGTCATGTTTATGGATGGTCTTGATGTTATTTATCCATCTTTTCCTCTGTCCTTGGCTCTGTATCCTGATCCCATCTGGTTATAAGCTCTTATGGGAAGTTAATCTCTTTCATCCTTATAAGATATCCAAACCATTTTATTTGTTGTTTCTCTATTTATTTGATGCATTATTTTATGCCTATTATCTTTCTGATGTTTTTATTGCGCAATTTGTCAAGTCTAGTAACTCCAATAGCCTTCCTTAGACATTTCATTTTGAAAGTCTTGATATTTCTCTTAGCCTATGTGTAAATGTCAGTTGCTAAGTCTAGCAGTGTTAATTTAGTGTTGCTATAAAGAGGCTCTTAATCATTTGTTTCCTTACTTCTATGTAGCCTGTGAGTTTCCGGGCCCAAAAGGGGAGCAAAGATTAGCAACACTGTTTACTTTCCACGCATGTTGTAAAAGGTGACTAAGGAGGTTATGGGATGGAGTTGGCTGTCCCATCCCATATAGGGTCAGTGACCCAAAGCCATGCTGAAGTCGGATGTGTCAGGCCGAATGGCACAGATATCACAGCAATGCTGTAAACCATGACACAACGTATTCCGCTCTCTGGACTACATCCTGCTAATCTGCAGGAGTTTGAGAACAAATGCAGAAGAAGAAGAAGATTTCTATGTTCATTTTTGGGTGCAATAGCAAAGGTGACAGCTGGTATGTCACAGCATTTGCCTTTAGACATTTGGTTTCTATCTCTGCATCAAGTAGTCTGTCTTCTGTAAAAATACTTCCAAGGTACTAGAACTTTTTGACTCGTTTTATTTTTTTCACTATTTGGATGTTTAAGTATCTAATGATTTCATTATTTGCATAGTTTATGTCTTTTGTGTGTTAATGCACATGTTGTTTTTATTCACGTGTAAAACAGGTAATGAAGTCCTACTGAATGATGACTAAAACACTACACACTATCACTAACGGATGTAAATATGGTACATATAACAAAACAAAACACAGAATATAATCTACAGATGACAATACACAGGACATAGTGTGTAGTGTTTTAGTCATCATTCAGTAGGACTTCATTACCTGTTTTACACGTGAGTATTATTTTCCATTATGTTCTACTAGCAGTACCACCTTCTGTTGTTTTTATTGCATATTCTTGATAGTGAGTTGATGTGAGTTTGTAGTTTTTTCTTCATCATTGTATGTGGCCTATGATACTTTAGTTGACAGTGAAAAGCAGTTCATTAAGTCATTGTTAAGTATTTCATTCTTTTTATTTCCGTTTCTATTCTGTTATATATCTTCTTTTTATGTTTCTTTTATAATTTTGTCTATGTAGACATTGAATAGGATAGGTGACAGCACTTATTCCTGTATGACACCTGTTTTGTTGTGAATGGTTCTGATACTCCATCTGTTGTTCTCACCTTGCTTTGACTTTTTTTGTACAATGCTGCGATATTGTGTAGTAGTTATCCCTTGATTCCATATATTTATTGCATTTCCCATAGTATGTCTGTTTATTCTGTCAAACACCTTCTCTTTATCGACAAAGATAATGTTTAGCTCTTTTATAAGAGAGAATTTTAACTTAGAAGAAAAACAATAAAGATGATCACTTGGTTTATGAAGTTTGCACATTTTGTTTATATGGTGGATTTTGTTTATATAGTACATTTTGTTTATATTGTTTTTAGATACCTAGGATTATTTCTTGAAGCTATTTAGTTGTGTTATTAGTAGTTCTCCCTAAAAAAAACTTAAACCTAATCTAACTTTGAAGCACAACAACCAAAGTTATATACACTCTTTTAAAAGTTTCTTTTATTTACATTTTAATATTTTGGAATATAAATGTCGGCCATCAAAAAATACTTCAATAAGGTGGAACATGTTTGTATGTTTGAGAACCCCAAAAATTGTGAGCGGTTAGCTCTTACTTCCTATGTGCTTTGGAGTGGTTTTCTGAGATTTCTTTCACACCAGGAGACTTCAGTTTTTGACTTTGTGCAATCCCTATTGAAGGTGCCTTTTAATCAGAGTGGGTCTATTACTGTATAATTGACATACTACTAAGATTTCGTAAGAGAACCTCAATATAATGACATGTCATCTACTAAGGTTTTCTGTTGCATGGGTGGTTTGTCTAGTGGTGAGACCCAACGACACAACAACATATGTAAGGTGGAATTTAAATGTATAGATTGTAGTGCTTGTTATCACATCTAAATTTAAATTGTCAAAAACAATGTAGGTTTATTTGATGCATGAAAATGAAGGCACAAAAATAACTTAACTGAATAAGTTAATAAATTATACCTAAGTCGTTGCTCAAGATCTAATATTTTATCATGAAGTTCCCTGTTCTCACGCTGTAGTGCAGAAATAGTGTATTCCCCCCTACTGGCCACAGTTTCATATGAGCCAGCCTTTGACTCAAATTCTGACAGCTGATCTCTGAGGGCAGCAACCATGTTTGATAGTCGAGCCTCAGAATCTCGACTAGAGTCTACAAGATGTTGAAGCTCTTTAATTTTGATGTCTTTTGCTTCCATTTCATTTTGAAGGTCTCTGATCTGATGTGAATATTCAAAATGGTAAAAAATTATGTGAGGTCAAAAGGGCAAAGAAAACTCACAATATAAAAATATTATGATTTTGCAAGTGGAAATATAAATTTATATCAGCTTCCACTTCCATCAACTTCCAGAAGTCTTATTCAGTAATATATTGTCTATTGTTTATTCCCAGGTGGAAGTTGGATGATAACATCCACACTTGCCATTAAGAGCAGGGGTTGGAGCTGTAAATTTTTGCACAAAGCCAGATGTGATGCCTGAGTTGTACTGAGTCCGTGTTTGTGGAGGGTGGTCGTGATGTTATTGATCCATCTCTTTCTCAGTCTTCCCTTGGCTCTGTATCCATTTGATCGTTTGTTATAAGCTCTCTACGGTATTTGGGTTTGGTCCATCTCACAAGGTGACCAAACCACTTATCTGTTGATGTTCTATATATTCAATTCAAGTCATTATTCTTACTCTTCTTCTGATATTGTCATTTCTTATTCTATCTAGTTGATGACCATAGCTGCTTTTCTCATACACTTCATCTCACATGTGATGATTTTTCTCTGCTGCGAGGTTGTTAAAGGGCATGTCAGTAATCATCATCATTTAAGTGCAGTATTCTACACTGGTTGGCTGCAGCAGATCATCATCATTCCTTGTGCTGTCTTGGTGGTGCACTCTGCTAGACTGTAACCTGTCCACGTGCGATGTTACTATCTCACTTGAAGGCCCCATTTTTGCTTACCTCTTGCTCATCTCCCTCAACTTTACCTTCAAATAAGGTCTTCAACAAGGTGTCATGTCTTTCAATATGCACAAAATATTTTATTTATTTGATCTTTAATTTTTTTTATAATTTTTTTTAATGCAAAGTGTTGTCAGAACCTCCTTATTTTCTTCTCTGTCCACCAGGCTCTCCCTATTCTTCTATATATTCACATCTCAAAGGCATCAAATCTGTCTCGTAATTGTTTGTTTATTGTCCATGTTTCTGAGCCATACATTAATATAGAATATATGTAGCATTTTATAATTCTTAAATTTAACTTGTTTGTAATTTGTTTAGAGTGCAGTCCACAAAAACCTAAATTCTGTATATTGACCATAACATGTGCCATATTTTCTATGTAAAGAGTGCATTAAAAATACTGCTTCTTTATTGAACCTCAAACATTAGCAAAATGTAGTCCAGAGAACAGATTGCATTGTATCTAACATTCAACTTTGTTGTCATATTTTTGTACTGACACATCTAGCCTGCATGGCTTATGGGTCACTTTAACTCTGTATGGAATGGGACAGTCAACTCCACTTCAATTTTAACTTTTCAAAACCTCCTTAGTGTCTCTTATGACATATGAAACTGATAAAAGTATCACTATTCATTGCTCTCTTTTTATTCATACAGGCTGGTAAATACTAAGGTATATGATCATTCACTGAAAACAAAGTATATTCTGTACAAAGTACAAAAAATCTGTACAATTGACAGGTACTGTGATACAGTAAGACTTACTCACTAAAACATCAGATGAAGCAAAAGAAAATATGAACAATTAATAGAGAAATACAAAGCAATGGAAAGGAGCAAACTTTAATATAGTTACCTAAATATGGAAATCTAAAATAACATGCAGGCACATTCATACCAGTGATGGTTGTTTGTATTTGAATTGACCTCATAGTATTTTGACCAGCCCATAGATTCCCAGAATCGCCATGTAACAATATGCTGGAAATTCCTCTGGCTTCCTACTTGAATTTACTTGTATAAGCAATTATGTGGAGCAAAATTGTACTGTCTCTATGTTATTTATGTTTACAAGATGACCTATTGACCCTTGTAGAACAAATATGTATGTTATATGTTTGCATTACTGAGGATACTTCAATACCTGTACGGGATGTTCGTTTTGTTCTAATAGTCTTTGTCTCGATTGGTCCATTCTCAGTAACTTGAGTGCACAAATTGAATGTCTTGACAAAACCGTATCTTTTGTTTTTTGGAGATGCGATTAGTCAAGTATGAAAAACCCATGTATGATAGTTGCTAGGCGATTTGGTGCTGTTGAACGAATTGGTTTAATCGTTCAATTCCCGTTAGTCTTAAGAATTTGTTATTTATATAGAACATTTATGTCTTACCTGCACTTGAGCTCTTTCATGTTTCACCTGTAAGGATGCCAGTTCACCTCTCAGAGTATCTACTGCTGATCTTTCCCCTAGGTACAAACTGTCTAACTGTAAATAAAAATAGGTGCATCTGATATTACACGAAGTTGTAGTTAGGTAGAATTTATATAATCAATTTATTATAAGCAAAAAGATATTGTCTATGAGAATGATTATGTTAAATAGAATTAGTCATATGTTTGTAGAACACAAAAGATGAAAAAAATATTAACACTGCAAACTCTTGCCACATATCATCACTTACCACCAACCCCCATAGGAAATTTACACTTAGTACTGGTAAGCACAAATAAAAGGAGAATAAACCCTCTCTGAATGTTTCTTTCCCAAAATAGTAACTAAAATATCCCTACAAAAATGATGAAGTTACTTTTATTTTAGGTAAATTGAAAGGGGGCAACCATAGATGTATTTACAGTACTGCTTACCATGTATGTCATAAGTTTAGACTAAACAAGATAGGCCTTTGATTTTATTTCCATGACCTACAATATATCCTATTATATAAGTCCATTTGCAGCCAAGATTGCCATTGAAGGGTAGAAGCAACATTCATGATGACCATATTACTAGTTACAAAACATTTGTCAAATTTCTCACTGAAAAGGACAGATTCTTCCATTAACACAGTGAGTGAATCATCCCCTGTGTTATCAGATATCAGATACTTGATTTCAAAATCTTCTTGTTCATTGCTTCAATCTCCACACTTTCAACTAACAGTAATTATAACAATATTAATATTTTTCATCCACTCATCAATTGAATGTCTTTCTTTTCTTTTTAGTAAAGTTGAATCTTTTCAGTCTTTTCAGTCTGTTATATGCCATTCATGATTCTTGCATCCTTAACTTCATTAGTATGCTTTTCTTTTGTAATGGGTATCTGGTCTACAGATAGATTATATATTTTACATATTACATATAGGCCCTACTTGAGTTTGGGAAAAAGATTAAGATGATTTTATTTACCCGCTACAGGTGAACCACATACATTTCTCCAATCAGTAAATCTTACACTGCAAATGTAAAATTGTGGGGATGCCAAATGCCATAATTTAATCAACCACTTGATTAAAAAGAAGTATCAGCAGTCATTATTTCACGAAGTGATGTATCCTTATTCATGCCTGTCATCGTTTACTAATCAGAGGTACTACAGATAGGTCAGCCTTCAATCAATGATTTTTTTAAAAGAAATGTATGGGAATAGAAGAGCATTAGCATTGCAACAAAATTAAAAATTGATAATGTTATTGTATTCACTACTTTGCTATATGCTTGTGAGACCAAGATAGTGTACATCATTAGTACTGGTACTGGTGTTAAATCCAGTGTTAAATCACTGGCCAAAAAGTGGTCAGAGTGTTAAATCATTTTTATAAATGTTGTATCCACAAACTTTTAATGATAAAGTGACATGATAAAGTACATGATACTGAAATTCTCACTAAAGCCAACATTCCAAGAATGTATATAATGCTGAAAAGGTGCATTTAAGATGGACCGGACATATTGATATTGTGTACAAGTCTGAAAAACACATTCTGGAACAGCTTGTGTATGGTGAGCTGCTCATAGGAAAATGACTGGCCAGTGGACAGAAGAAACTCTTCAATGACTCTCAAAGCTTCTCTAAAAAGCTTCAACATCAGTGCCATATCCTGGGAGTCTGTTGCTCAGAATCACCCACTGTGGAGCAGTAGCAGTAACACCAGCAAAGGTGCTTGCACAGCTGAGAAGAATCAAATCTGAGAGGCACTCAGAAAATATGCTGCTCAAAAAAGACAGAACAACAAACACACAGATTCCAAATATTGTTAATATATGTCCCAAATCTGGTTGGAGATTCTATGCCAGAATTTGACTTCTCAGTCATCTCTACACATACCAGAGGGGTGCAGCAACATAAAGTTGAAACTCTTGATATCATTACCTGCAACAGATGGAAATTTTTTTTAAAAGCATAAAAGCATGCACTCTTTATTTGTATTGACCTGGGAAATTAGTTTCTTTGAACCAAAATAATGCAATGTGTAATATACCTATTAACTGATCATTTGTCTTGGATAATTATTGTATTTGTCTGATTCGGAAACTTAGAATGTCATAAAAAAAGTTACTGTTAGATGGGGTCTTAAGGATTGCTACTGGTTAACTTTCTTCTGTGAAGATTTTGAACAGCACAAGCGATACAGAGAAGCCTTATGCCTATAGTATTGTTGGACATATGTGACTAATAAACTATGTCTATGTTTATAAACATGATGCACGGCATATTATTAATATATGTTGCCATTGTGGCACCAGTAAGCCCTAGAACTGAGCACTTACTGTGCAGAATGTGTTAAATTAGCAAAACTGTAAACATGAATTCTATTCTACCAATGTTAGTGAGACTGAGCACTTGTGAAAATTCTTGGAGTGTAATCATGTAGGCTCATACCTAGTAACCATTGTCTACATTCTTGTAAAAGGATAATATAATTTATCAAGAACAGTGGCGTAGCGAGGGGGAGGAGCGAAGGTGCAGACAGCCCCGGGTGGCATCATCGGGAGAAAATTTATTTTCGTCCAGTCATTCACAATCACTGACATTTTTTAATGTCACAAGGGCGAAAAATTATGATTCCGCCTCGGGCGCCATTGACCTACGTTATGCCACTGATCAAGAAACATCCTGTAGGATTAAGCCAGTTTATTTGAGTATTGTCTTAAGAATGACTCAGGTAAAGCTAAATAGCTATTGACATGATATTATCAAAATATGCTGGGCTTCAATACACATTTCACAATAATGTTTCATTTCTTTAATAGGCCTATATTTTACATTGCAGTGTTATTCCTTTAGTATTTTGAACACACAAAAAAAACATTTAGCAACAAAAAAATCTTGAAATGTTGAGAATTGATTTTCTCCCACATAAGCTATAGGGACTACTGTCTAAGTTATAAATGACTTACCCTGAATGAGTCTGGTGCCCTGGAAACCTTAGGAGCAGATTCTAAACTTACAAGGTGTTGAATAAGAGTGTCCTTCTTCTTCAGTTCCTCACGAACGGCTTTAATTTGATCTTGTAACTAGCAAAATGTATTTAATAAAAAAATTTGAGAGACATAGCTTATATGCCTAATCTGTGTCAGTATTACTTTCAACTAAAGTGAAATTCACAAATTACAGAAACTGAGTTCTACATTTCTAATTTAAATTATAATTGTTTTAATAATAAATAATAATTAATAAACTATAGGCCCTATTGGTGTAAATTTTCAAAAAAGTGATTATGCTTGCTTTTACAAAAATAGCAGAAACAAACAAGTTCACATATTTATGTATGAAATATAGAAGTGCTGTACAATATAAAAAAAAATCCAAATTTATCAAATTAAATACATAAGCACTATTCATAAATGCAAAGTAAGAAAGTCAATATTTCAAAATATGTTACTAAAGATTTTAGTCCGTATTTTTAGTGATCATCATATTATGTCATCTAAGATTTTCATTTTTGTCTAGATAATGTCTAATAAATGTAAATTAATATTTGTAATAAAATGTATTACGGTACATTTTATTCATGTTTGGTTAACAAGTCTACATTCCAATATTTAAAAATCTGCATCGATAACAATTTTTTGGGTAATTCTGTGATGTCATTGACTGTAGGCTGATTAAAAATGTTGCGAATGTAATAGTAAGTTTGTTGAGCTTACCAGGAACTCATTAACATGTACTACGTATGATACAATAGTGAGGACTGCTACCTGAGGCATATATGTGCTGCCATACAGTGAGAGTCCCAGTCATGCAATCTTCCTAAACAAATATCTCTGCCTTCACCCACGGATGGGTAATCATAGCCAAGGGATATAATTACCGAAAATATGTCCCATTATTTCAATTTGCTTTTTACAAAAATAGGTAAGCCTGTTAGTATTCCATATTGGTATTCCTTGCCTTTCACTCCATAAAGTGAAGATGGACATGGCCCGTAGAGAACCCCTGACAAAGAGCTCAAAAAAAGCAGTGAACCAACATAGAACCAGAACCTTAGCCATTATACCCTGAGAGATTTACTGAAGCGGAGATCTGAGCACCTATGGACGTGTCTCGTATGCGAAGAGGATAATAAACAGACCTAATACCTAATTCCCAATATTATAAATTGGGAATCTATTTCCTAAATGTTCACAATAATATGTTTGGTTCTGAAATTGGACATGTCACACAAAAAATTGCATAAAACACTACTAAGCAGATGATAGATAAACTAATTATAATCAGTAAATTGACAGTCAAGGCATATACTTTAGTAAGATTGGATATCAACATTTCATGATAAAGTAAAATTGAGGTTGAGTAGAACAAAATGCATGTATAAACACTTTCTGTTCATCTAACAGCCTATTTGTGGTGTACGTTTTGTAGTTTGTTGTTACAATTCTTATATTTTTTATATTGTAGAGCCTATATGGATTCCACATTCATCTTTTCTTACTTTGATACCTATAGGCCTATGACTTTCCATGACTACTACTTTATATTCAGGAAGCTTGACCCTAAATTATGTTGAGGTCCAAAAATTGATCTTAAAATTAATGACATTCAAACCCCGGGAATAATTTCATCCTGAAAGAGTTATTTAAACTTTAAGTTAAAGATATTGGGTGATTGGCCATATTCCCTAAGTAGGACTAAAACATTACTTATTAGGACTACTGGCCTAAGGAAACTGAGTAAAACGACAACATTAGCGAATAAGTATAAAGTAGTATAAATTTAAAACTAAATATCGTCTTACATCAGTAACCTGTCTTCGTGTATCACTGCCATCATATTTATTGTCGTACTTTAGAATCCCCACAGGCGTACCTCGACCACCAGTTCCAGCAGACTCTTTAAGTTTGTACCACTGAAGCTCTTCTTCTAAAGCTTTGATTCTTCTCGCTGAATTAATCGATGGTAAGCCACCACTATCTCTTCCTAAATTTATGTAACTCATTGCTTCTGTATAGACGAGAAAGTGCTCCCGTTTGTTGAAATCATGTACCCACGTCCAAATATTATTCTTAGATTCCGTTTCGCATAGCAACCAAATAATCAATTCGCGAGAACTCAACGAGATTTGAAGGGATATCACTCCCACAAAATATTGACGGTGTGCCCTTGAAATTATAGACTGAGTATTCATTTGCACATCACGATTTATATTATCAAATATTAAGTCGTCTTTGCACGCATAACGCAATGTTCTATAAGTTTAACACGATTACACAAAATTTAGTTTCAACAACAAACGATGTTGCAATTGGTCGACCTATAACGCCGCAGGCAAGTTTAAGTTTATAAAATTTATTATCGACTAGTTCAACAAAATAATAATTATTTACTAATAACTTAAATTAGTAACTTGGACACAATTTTCAAAATAATGCTACATCATTAAAAAAATACTTAAGATACTAGATAGCCCATGAAAATTGTAGTTCAACGATATCTCAACCAAGTACGGTGTACGTAGGCATTAGGACAAAATTTTCAAAATGGGTTTACATCATTATAAATACCACAGGTAGATAGCCCTTGAAAATTGCAATCCAACGATACCTCAACCAAGTCTCTACGTCAATTCTGAAAAAAGTTATGAATTTTTTTCGAATTAATTTTTGCCTCATAATGATTACATGGAACATATAAGGAAATATGAAATGACAGTTGTCAAAAAGTTGCGGCCCTGCCTTAGAACCAAGCCACTAATTTATGAATATCAAAGTTATTTGCATTAAAAAATATAACAAATTATACATTCTCTTGTTTGGGAAGACAAGACGCACCTGTTCATTACATTATGCTAACTTTCCGACGCAGCCAGAATTAATTAATAATTAAAAATGACGTCTAATGAGCATAATTGCAATTGAATGTATCATATACATTTTTCACATTTATTAATTATTTCGGATGAAAAATATAACAAATTATACATTTTCTTGTTGGAAAGACAAGACGTGCCTGTTGATAACATTCTTATAATTTTCTGACGCTACCAGAGTTAATAAATAATTAACAATGGCGTCTAATTTGCATAATTACATTGTAATATTTAATATATATTTGTTACATTTTTTAATTATTTAGGATAAAACATATGGCTGTACATTTTTGTGTTTGTGAAGACAAGACAATTAATAATAGTGTCTAATTAGCATAATTAAAATCTCTTTTATGCTTCCCTTTATGGCAACATGCATGTGGCTGGCAATCTGTCACCTCAGCCCTCTTTGTATCTGAAATATAATATTTGTTATTATTATTATTGGCATTTGGTACACATGTACATAAACAATTCTATGTCAAAGGTATGAATAAATTACCAGGCAGGTATGTGCACCAAATTTTCAAAATTTGCTTTTTGTTTTCCTATTTTAGTGATACCTAATTAGCCCTATATAATTAAATACTTTATTACATTATTCTGTAGATAGACTTATGTAGAAAATTGAGCAAATTTGATGATAAACAAATCGAGACAAAGATAACAAAAAGAGTGAGAACGTTTGGAAGATGCTGAAGTTGACGTTGTCTGCATCGATTTGATTTATTACCTAGGTCTATTGAAAGGAGAAAGCATCTCTCACATAAAAGTGAATTTTACGAAATATTAGTGAGAGAATTATAAGCAATTGGACTTCATAAACAATATAAATAATATATATTTAATGTGAAATGTGTTTCTTGTATAATTATCAACATGAAACAGACCGATGTGACTAAGAAAAAACTTCAGTGTTCATGGCGACGGACGCATGATAGTACCTAAGTATGCGCACTCGGCATGGTCTTGTACCAATAATTTCAATTATTTTACATATAAATCTTAGATTTTTTATTAGTATCATTTAAAAATGAATTAAAGAAATTAAAAGAGGCAGGAATTGTAGTTGTTAAACGTCAATTTCTTTAAATAAGAGACATTTCAGAATTATCTACGCGGCAGTAAAGAATAGAAGTAGACAAGATGGCGGCTGAGGAACGCGTGACTGATCAGCAGTGTGTTTGTTTAAAATTCGATAATAGTCACCAGCAACTTCCAAACATAGTGAAATTTTGTATATAAAGAGAAAAATGGTTGTTACATTTGTTAGACATGTAACAACATGTGTTACAACATACTATTTTATTCAAACTAATAAATATACGTGTGCAAAGAGAAAAACACTTACCTAGGCGTATTTAATTGCTTGGTGAAAAATGTGTACCGCATATTTCCAATTTCTAGTTACGTAATCCGATGCACAAATGAATGAGAAAAATTAAACAGTTTGCTTTTTTAAGAAATAAGGTTGTGTCGATTTACCTGAAGACAATTGCTATGGTCAGTGTTGCGCGTGATGCAAAAATCGATCATGGATGCTACCAAAACAAGGGAAGTAATTTAAGCCACATTCACTTTCACGTCCCCTTACGATTTTCTAATGCCTAGTGTACGTCAACCCTGAAAATAGTTATGATTTTTTTGGAATTAATTTGACATCAAAATAATTTACATGAATATGAAACATAGGTCCTAGGCTATAGGAAAATATAAATAAAATTTGTGACCATAAAATGTAGCCAAGCTGATAATATATGAATTATCTTAGTTATTTTCAATAATACAACACATAAACTATACAATACATATTTACCTTTTTTTCTGCTCGTAAAAACAAGATGCATCTGTTGATCACATTTCTAGAATTTTCAGATGGGCATAATATCGTCATAATGATGATGATGATTCAATCCCTTTCGCTGTGAGGAGGAAGCTCGTGACAGTCCATAGCCCTTCTGGCGAATGCACGGACAGGTTTTCCTCAGTTGTGGTGCAGTTGTGTATAGTGTGTTGTGTATAGCTGGAAGTGGTGGTAGTAGTTCTTGGCGAATGTCTGTTAGTTTTGGGCACTGCAGTAGTTTGTGTTCGTCAGTCTCCTCTTGTGCGTTACAGTGTCTGCAATTTGGTGCATGTAATGGATTTATTCTGTTCAGGTGTTTATTGAACACATGTTGACATAGACCCATATCAAGTTGAAATCGGTCCTTTGTGGTCTGTTTAGATGACTTTGGAAAACATTAGCCTAGCCTAATTTTTCTAATTATATATCCTGACAGATTTCTATATTGTGCTGTATATTTACTACTATTTTTTATATCTTCTTTCTTGGATCATATTCACAGTTTCTTCTGATATATACTCTTTCTTCTTCTTCTTGCTCTTTTTCTATAGCATGTTTTTTGCAGTTTATTGAGAATGTAACTATTATTTTGTTTTCAAGTTCATTTGGGGTGTATTCTTCTTGTATTTTAAGTAGTATAAAATGCACCTTAGTGGGAACAGTGCTAGTGTCATTTCATCTACTAGTAGTATGATGTAGCATGCTAGTTTGTCTGGAAAGCCACTAGTAAGTCATATCCATAGGTATCAACTAGTATGAATTTCAGGCCAGAAAAAGTCATTTGGTGTTAAAATGGTGATCCCTGGCTTTTCACTTCAACATTTCAATAAAACTATACTAGATAAATTTCAATAACAAGCTAAAACTACTTACAGAATTTTCAGACTAAGATTATTTTTGATTATGTTTTATCAAACTTTGCATCTCAAACATGTAATTAAAAATGACTTTCCAATAGTGAATCTCTGTGTGACAGATTTAACTGTTCTTGGCGCGTATCTTGAAACTTTGAGATAATTATGTCTTTTTATCTTATTTCTAATGCTGCTGGTCGCACTGGGGATAGCGCCATAAAACGTCAGTTCCAATTGTCAGTGTATATTTAACATGATCGCCCAGTATGAGCTTAGCTGTCTATTATCTTAGTAACAACAGTGGGTAAATCTTTCTTTCTGGCGTCCACTGCATATTATTTCATTTATAACTGATCCTAACCCTTACCCCCATCCCTAATGTAAATACTAATACATACGAAATAAATATGCCTTTTCAATTATAAATACAAATTCTACTAATCACGCTGCAAAGGTTAGGAAATACCACGAAATTAGGTAAAACTGTTCACCAACAGGGTTCTTTCTTGTCTGAGTTTGAGTCATTGTTTCCCACGGTCTTTGAACAACCACCTATTATCTGTGGTCTGCTGTGTGACATTAGATGTGTAATAGTTATATAATATAAAAGAATAATAATTGTTTCGTACTGCCGTAGTTGGTGCATTTGAATAGATACTATTATAGGTCTATACTTCACACTTAAAACTGGAAGTCTGTATGCGCCTCATGAATCATAGCTTTAAACTTTCGAGATTTTTATCGTAGGAACTCTTAAATACATTTATATACACAATGTCTTGGATTCTGCGTGCGCCACTACCGAACTCTGCGCCAAGGGATAACAATGCATATGCCAGCGTGCTTTAGCTATAGCAACAGTGCTACTAAGTCATATCATCTACTAGAAATATAATGTAGCACGCTAGTTTGTTTGGAAGGCCACTGCTAAGTCATGTAAAAGAATTATAATGTACATGCTAGTTTGAATGGTAGGTCATATCATCTGCTAGAAGTATAATGTAGCATGTTGGTTTGTCTGGTCGGTCACTGACAAGACCTTCCCTATGCTGAAAAATATTGTGGAAAAACTGAAAACAAGAAATAGTCATACCACTTTGTATTTAAAAAATTTAAGTTCTAAGAAGAATCTGATACAACACTAAATAGTCACAATGAAACTGAGTATTGGTTTCCTGATTAATTGCATGATCCATGTGCATGAGTTGTCATAATGAATTATTATTATTTTGTCAGGCATTTGCAACAACCTTGAAAGAAAGTCCTACTATACATTATGAATACAAACCCTTGACTTCACCAGCCTCTCGGCATGCCTCAACAAGTGAAAGTTTGCTCCATGAAACTGGTAAATATCCAGTTCCTAGCACTACAGGATACAGAAAGCTAATGGAATTGCAGTCAAAGTTTTCAGTTAGTACATGTTGCACTTTTAGTTTACATGTTTCTATGCATAAAAGCTGAGCATAAGAGAGGTTGAAACATCAATGACACTGTATATTTATTATAGCAGCTATCAGCTTTTGTCATTTGTTGAAAGATTAGTAGCACCAATCAATCATTGGGAAAGATTTGGAGTATCTTTAGCAGACAATCATAGAACAGCTTCCAGAACATTCTTCACAATGGTTAGAAGTATATCAACAAGAGATAACAACCCAAACGACATTATTAATGACAAAAATGATAACCCTTTAATACACCCTTCAAAAGTCACCATATATTTCAAAGAGCTACTTAATCCCCTGGGGAAAAGAAAAAAACAATACCACCAGATCTAGTGGTTTCAACAATAGAACCAGAAATATTACAATATGAAGTAGATAGAGCGATCAGACAAGCACCAAAACATAAAACACCAGGAGTGGATAGATTACCAACCGAAATTATACAAGCAACTGGAGTATATGGCATCAAATGGTTACACAGAATATTTAACGCAGCTTGGGCACAACAAAGAACACCTAAAGATTGGCAACAAGCAATAATAATACCATTGTGGAAGAATAAAGGTAGTAAAAGATAATGCACACAATACTGAGGCATAGCACTGCTAAGCCATGTAGACAAAATGAATGCCAAAATCATAGAATCTAGGCTAAGACCTATTATAGAACTACAACTATCTGACAAACATGGGATTTAGAAAAAACAGAAGCTGCACAGATGCAATTTTCATTCTCAGGCAGATTGTTGAGAAAAACATTGAATATAATAGGAACCTTTTTGTAACATTTGTAGATCAGGAGAAAGCCTTCAATAGAAATGCTCTATGGCATACACTGGCTATCTATGGAGTCAACAATCACCTTATTAAAGTATGTCAAAGCATATATGTGAACTGTGAGAGTGTAATTCGAACAAGTAAAGGAATATCTAAACCATTTAAAGTCACATCTGGAGTTAGGCAAGGGGGCATTTTATCACCACTTCTGTTTATCACTTATATCGATAGCATTACAAAAAAAGCCAAGCTGCAAAATAAATGAGCTGCTCTTTGCCGATGATCAGGCCATAATAGCATATGAAGAAACTGAACTTCGTCATCTAACATCCATGGACATTGAGTGCAAGAACAACAACATGAAGATAAGCATAGACAAAACAGAAACCATAGCAATAGGAAGGGATACACACAATCTAAATATAATAGTAGAAAATAAGTCATAAAACAAACATATTCAAATACTAAGGCATATCATTCTCTTCAGATGGACACCGAAATATACATTCGTTGTAGCAAAGCGAATCAAATATTGGGACAATTATCCCCTTTATTGCAACACAAAATCCTACCAATGACAACAAAAAACAACTTTTCCAAAGTATCTTCATTCCAACTCTGTGCTACCAATGTCAAACATGGTCCTTAACAATAAAACATAAAAGACAGCTGGCTACAACAGAGATTAGGTGTCTGAGAAAGGCCATAGGAGTGACCACAAGAAACAGAATTAGAAACAAGGTCATAAGAGAAAGAGTGGGTGTCATATCAATTCTATAATACATACAAAATCAACAAATGCAATGGTTTGGTCATCTGGAAAGAATGCCATGTGATTCATTAGTTTATAAATCATATATGAAGAGGAGCAGAAAGAAGAGCCAGGGGTAGACCTAGAGTACGATCCACAACATCAAAGAGAAGCTACACGAACACAACATGACATTATCTGAAGCTGCCAGAAAAGCGAGAACAAGAACATTGTATCTCCCTCATCACCCATAGAGGGTAAAGGAGAAATGAAAGAAGAATCAATCATTCAAGTCACTGGTCCAAATAAGTGCATAGGCTAGCGATTTTTTAATTCTAATTTTAAAATGTCTGATTCCTGTCATTCCATGTGATATCACTGAGAACTTTAATTATCTTGATTCTTGATTAGAAACTAGCTTCACAGCACATGGGCCATTCCTATAAGTGCTCTGCTCTCCATTCCAGCAGCCATCTCAGTGTATGTAGACTCAGAGTCCCGGTCAGGTGTTGATTGCGTGTTTTTCGGGGCCTTCAAAAAGATTTATTTTTCCTTCCCTCTCCTCTAGATACTCCCATTTCTGATATTCTCTGTATGTGTATGTTCTCAGCCTCATTGACATCATCTTCATCTTGAAATAAATTTATTCCTGCCTTCATCAAGTCTGCTTTATCTCTTCTCAGCACTGTGCCGTCTATCACAGTATTGCCTGCCAATAAGTCGGCTCTCTCGTTTCCTCTGACCCCAGCATGACCAGTGCAGTATATCCATATAATGCTCTGGATAATTGAGTTGTTCAATAAGTCCCACCATTTATTCTCAGCATGTACTTTTCTATCATGCTTTGAGAGTCTGTGAGTATTACCGATTGTGTCGATGTATCAGCTATAAACCATTTTAAGTGCTGCTGTAACTCCCTCTACCTCCATCCTCATGCCCGATGTGACAGTGGAGTATGAAGATTTCTCAACCAACTTCACTCCGTTTCTGTAGGCAACAAAACCCCCCAACTGCTTTTATTTGTGATTCTGTTACCTGAGCAATCTATGTATATAATTATGTCTTGTGGTTTAGACCTTAAATTATCACTCTTTTCCAATTTATTAAAGATCTTCCCCACTTTCTCTTTGGATTCAATAGCAATGTCTTTCTTATGATTGGTTTTTCTAGGTAGTCTTCTTAAAAAAATGCCCAAATGTTCTTAAAACTCTAGAAAACTCTTAAATATTTGCTGGGAAGAATTGAGGTCAAACAAGAAAATATGAGAAGACACCAAACAGCAATGAGTTTCCACAATAATAAGAAACGATGGACTTATATTGGACATGTACTTAGAATGAATGAAAATCGACTGCCACTACAAGCATTAAAATGGGGATTAAATTGTTAAAAATAAAGCAGAAGACAAAGAGAAACTCATCATAGTACAATCATAAAAAGTGTATGAATATGGGTCTCAAAAACATGCAAGAACTATATACAGTATCATCACATTGATCAAACTGGAGAGTGCTGGTTCTGGTTTCTGTCCTATATTTATGAATTTCGCTGAAGGAATATATATATATATATATTTTAAAACCTTAGTAATGAACACAGCTAAAGCAATATGTGGTACTAAACAACGTGGTAAAGCGGGGAAAAAGAGCACCACGTGGTGGAGTGAAACTATAAGACAAGGCGTGAAAGAGAAAAAGAAACTATACAAAGACTGGAAACATAACAAAGAACAAGAAACATATGAAAAATATGCATTAGCACGTAAAAAGTAAAACAACTGATTAAAGAAGCTAAAAGTAAATCATGGTCTGATTTTGGCAAGAACTTGAATAAGGATTACAAAATGCTTCTACAAAACAATCAAAGTTATGAGAACCAGAACAGATAATCACGATCCTGCAGAACTAATAAATGACAGAGAAGGTAATCCCATTTCAAATAAGCAAAGAGCATTAAAAAGATGGAAAGAATACTTTTCTGAGTTACTAAGTACAACACCAAGCAATAATACAGCAAAAGAAACCATGAAGAGTTGTAATGAACAAGAGCCAAATATTCTCAAAGAGGAAATTTCCAAGGTCATAAAAAATGCAAAAAATAACAAAGCTCCAGGGATAGATAACATACTACTAGAAATTATAAGAGCAGCAGGAGAAACAGGATTATATTGGCTCCACAGCATTTTTAACACAGCATGGAGGCAACAGAAGACACCAACAGACTGGAGAAAAGCTATCATAGTGCCAATATGGAAAAGGAAAGGCAGCAAAAGAGACTGTAACCAGTACAGGGGAATTTCCTTGTTAAGCCATGCAGGAAAACTATATGCAAAAATAGTAGAGAAAAGACTGAGACCTGTAATAGAACAACAACTTAGCAATACACAAATGGGTTTTAGAAGAAACAGAGGATGTACTGATGCAATATTTATTCTGAAACAGTTGGCAGAGAAGTCAATAGAATACAACCAAAATTTATACATATCCTTCATAGATCAAGAGAAAGCATTTGACCGAGTAAACAGAGAAAAACTATGGGAAACATTAAAAATGTATGGAGTATGCCAACATTTAATTAACGTTTGTAGAAGTCTCTATAACAACAGCAGTTGCACTATAAGAACAGCTGCAGGCTACACAGAGGACTTTGTGATTAGCACAGGAGTAAAGCAGGGATTTGTATTATCCCCACTACTTTTTATTACATACATGTACCATATAAACAAAACAGCAAATTCTAATGAAGCAAATGAACTGCTTTTTGCAGATGACCAGGTTTTATTCCAGAACAGCATTAAAAACCTGCAAGACCACCTAAGCATAATAGACACAGCAGGCAAGCAATTTGGAATGAAAATCAACATAGACAAAACAGAAGTAATGAATATTGCAAGAGAAAAGAAGAAGATCAACATACAGATAAATAATAAACAACTAAAACAAGTAGATGAATTCCAATATCTGGGCAGCACATTGAGATATGACAACAAACAAGAAGCAGAAATAAATGCAAGATGTAATAAGGCCTGTCAGATCTTTGTTCAATTAACACCTTTACTAAGAAACAAAGATATTACACTAGAAACAAAGAAAGTGATTTTCAACACCATTTTCTTACCAACATTGTGTTAACAGTGTCAAACTTGGACATTAGATTCTAGAACAATACATAAGATTAACACCACTGAAATGAAATGTGTGAGACGTATGATTGGAGTTAGCTTGAGAGACAAAATCAGGAATGAAGCACTAAGGAAACAATTAGGGATCAAGTCAACAATAGAATACATACAGAAACAACAAGTTAAATGGTACGGCCACATAACCAGACAGAAAGAGCAAAGTATTATCCAAAAAACACTTAAGAAACGATACGAAAACAGGAGACCTATTGGACGCCCTCGTAAAAGGTGGATAGATAGTGTATTAGAGACACTCGGAAATATAACAGCAGAGGAGGCAAATAGAAGGGCAAAAGACCGTACACTCACTCTCCCCTCAACACCGAAAGGTACATGAGGACAGAAAGAAGAAGATATATATATATATATATATATATTGCCATCTTCATCCAAAGATCAAGATGGCAATATAAAATAAAATAAATCATATCTACAATTTTTATATCAACACTCTGCTACCAATGTCAAACATGGTCTTTAACAGATCACAGCAGAGGAAAATCATTACATGTGAAATTAAATGTCTTAGAAAAGCTGCAATGGTTACTAAACTAGATAAAATAAGAAATGAAGAAATTAGGAAAAGAGTAGGAATAATATAATGTATTGAACATATTGAAAGACAGCATGTTTTATAGTTCAGTCACCTTATTAGAGTGAACTCAAACCAAATACCAATAAGAACATATAACAAAAGAATATAATAAAAACCAGGCGTAAAGCCAAAGGTAGACCAAGAAAACGGTGGATAGAAAAAATCAAGATAGCCTTGAAGAAACATGGGCTAAATGCAACCAGAGTGACACATCTAGGCTTGGAACGACATTTTAAGATCCTACTCTTAACGGCAAACGTGAATAATATCAACCATCATTCTACTTGGGACAGACAATAGTTTATTATCTAGAGCTTCTAATTAAAAATTATCTAGCATTTTTTTACCATTGCCAAGCACATGAATCTGCATGTTTTGTAACTGTTGTGCTGTAAAGAGTGTTAGTGATTGTTAAACAATGAAGGTAAACATATTTTATGAGTGCAGACAAACTGACGTGTTTATTTGTTTGAACGTTTGTGATGATTTTTACTTCAGGTACTAAAACTTATGCTTATGTTATGAATAACTGCAGTCATGTATCTTATAATTTTAATTGTTCTTTCCCTTGGTTTCGTTCTAGGCTCATGATGGTAAGCTTGTGTGGCAGAAGCTCCCACTAGATAGAGCACTATACTTGTCAACAGTTGGGTTTACAGTAGTTGGTGTTATTTGGTCTGTAATGGCTCTTAAGAAATTGATTTCCCCACCCAACAATTAGTAATTTATTTAGCTTAATTACTGATTGCATATTATGTGGATTTGTATTTCCTTTCAAGAAACTAATGTTTTTGGTATGTTAGATTCATTTGATGAAATACTTATCTATATTTGTCTTACATAACTTTGGTAGCTGACTTGGTGTGAACCTATGCTCTAGGAACAGTGATTACTATTACCACTGTGATTTAGAAACTGACAATTTATTTTAGTGACTTTTTTGTATCAATGAAATAAAAAATTGAATCATGATCCAAAGTTAACTTGGGTAATTAGGATAATAGTACTAAGGAATACATGATTGTTGAATAAATTGCTAAATAGCATACAACCTGCACTTATGTTTTATATTATGTTGTAATTTTTTTAACATTACAAAAATTAGATCCCATCTTCATCATCATCAGGTGCTGTGCCAACTGAACGTAGGATATTATGAGTATCCATAATTCTCTCTTCCAGTATGTTTTATCAGGATCGTTGGGGGTGGACAAAACATGTAGGTTCTGGGCTGGACATCCCACTTACAGAACAAGGACTTTTGTGAAGCGCGACACAACAGCCTCTCACAGTCCAGGTGCAGCAGATTTCGTTGCGACTTTAAGGATCCTGAATGGTGAGGAGGAATATCTCTATCTCGAGTTGATCCAGGCCCTGCCTAATGTCCCAGCTGCAGTGAGAGTGTCTTGCAAACTGACATTCCCACACAGTCAGACATGTCATAATCTTCAGATATTGGAAGCAGGGTCAAGAAAACTCATGAGGAATCTGGAAACTTGATGCTGGGCAAGTAAGAATGGCACTATTCACATGGCAGAGCTAAATATAAATACAATCTGGAAGAGTAAAATTTAGATCAAAGTGAAACAATACAAAAAGAAAATAGACAAAACTAAACCAAAATAACGATAAAACGAAATAGATAAATGACAGAACATCATCTGTAGGACTGATGAGCATTGATCCCAAAGGGCTCAATAAGCCAAATTTATATATATATATATATATATATATATATATATATATATATATATATATATATATATATATATTATATATATATAATTATATATATATATATATATATATATATATATAATATATATATATATATATATATAATATATATATATATATATATATATATATATATATATATATAATATATATATATATATATATATATATATATATATATATATATAAAACGGTTCTCAAGCATGTGTTGGGTCTGGTCATCTGAGAAGCATGGCTTAATGGAGTGACTTGGATATCATGAAATTAGTGATGATTCTTCTGTATAAAACACATGCAGTAGAAATCCAAATTAATTGGGTATCGGGCCGATTTGTATAATCAGAAATTCGGATAATTGGATATAGCTCAGGAATGAAGCAAAACAGTGAACATACATACAATCATACAATACATACATACATTGAAATGAACGAAATTTTATTCATAAAAGTACAGTAATATTTAAGCAACTATGTATTGCAAATAAACTACATAATAATGTAGTACTGGCACGTGCACACTGCCCCGGAACCTCTATACCGCTAACGATCTTGCTCTAAAATTATTCCACCCAAATTTGATTCATATAATTGGGGGTTCAGTTAATTGGGATTTGGATAATCAGATTTCTATTGTACCTATAAACTGCAGACTTAGACTAAATACACTTAAAAGAAAAAAATTTCATGGAAATTGTAACTCTGAAGATATTTTGACTTTAATGCTATATATATATAGTATGTGTAGTATATTCTTCATTTTTTGGGATTTCTGCCTTTGACTGATCTATTCTGTTTCTTATCTCTGTAGAACAACTTATTCCATCTGATGCTCATAAATATTTGGATTGGTGGAACTGTTTGATACAAGTAAATTTAAGTAGGAAGCCAGAGGACAATTTTTTTAAATTCTTGAGACTAATGGGAATTGAACCAGTCCGTTCAATGGACTGGTTCAATTCCCATTAGTCTCAAGAATTTTGGACCTGTTTGAGTATTGAGTCATTCACTTTGATCGTACACGCTTGAGAGTTTTATTTCTTACAAGCAAACTGACTTTTTGTTATTTAAGAAAATGTCATTTGTCTTTACTTTCTGCTACTTCTATGTTGATTAGTTTTTGTAGAACTTAAGGCAGTCAGAATAGTGTCATCTTCCAATTTCAAGTTATTTATGTTATGTCTGCCCATTGAAATTCCTAGAATATTATCAATTGTTCTTACTATTTTCACTGTACATGGAGAATAAATCAGTTTTACACATCTCTGTCTGACACCTTGTTTTATCTCTTGAAAGGATCTAATTTGGTTGTCCACTCGTATAGCTGCCATTTGTTACCACTGCATGTTCTTGATTATTCTTAGATCCTTACTATCAATGTTCAGATTTTCTTGCATGTGGATTATTTCACTGCGTCTAACCTATGTCCCATCTTAGCTCCTTAAAAATATTGGTGCTCTCAACAGCATAGAACAGTCAAATCCGATTATAACAACTTAGTCTGAACTGATGAAATGTGTAGATCATAACAAAAATTCACTATATACAACACAAACAATAATGAATAAATATAACTGGGGATTTAAAAAAAAATGTAATATGGAAATTTGTTATAAAAGAATGTGCTATAGAGTAATTCTACTGTATTCAACTTTGGTATTACAGCTACTGTACATAAGACTGTGCCAATGCTCAAAATAGTGACATCAAATGATTTCTCTATCGTTAGGGTCAACAAGTTCATGTATGGTGCAGATTGTTGAATTTATCATAGACTGTTGGTCTCAAAGATTAAATTTCACATCCAGCATCTTGGAAGGCAACAGAAAAGTAAAAATCCAATACACCTCAATGTTTCAAAATTGAAAGATCGCCAAGTAGTCCTTTTGAGTTCAACAAATGCCAATCTTGCACCGTTAACACTTAACTCTTCCGATATAGACAGACATTAGGAAACATTTCATAGTACAGTTTCCCAACCACAAAAGAAGTAGTTTGTGTGGCTGTTAGGAAATACTAGGGCTGGTTTGATAAATATGATACCCAGGTCAAATCTCCCAAACCCTTCACCACTTTAAGATTTCCCTAATCAATCCCCCATCACTAATACAATGGGCTTCAATATTGTTGATATGATGATGTTAAAAATGCGTTTTCTTTGAAACTGTTCATCATATCATACCTGCCGGATCAACAGAAAAGTGAATAATTTCACATCAAAGATAATTTGGTTCATTACGCGAACCATTTCACTCTCTGTTTTTCAATATATTTGACCACTAATGGTGTTCCAACAGTTCATGTAATCTTGCAGACGACCAAGTACTAATAGCGAAATCAGAAGAAAGATTGCAGGAACATATAGACTCCACACATGTCAAAAATTCAACATGAAGATCAATATTGAAAAGATCGAAATAATGACAATAGCAAAGAAAGAAAGAAATATCACTATCTCCATCGATAATAAACACCTTAAACAGGTTAAGGAGTTCACTTACTTAGGAAACATAATACCGAGTGAAGGGAAAAACAGTAACGAGATACAAAATAGATGCAACAAAACATACCAGATTCTAGAACAGATGAAGCGTATTTTTAAACATAGCCACCAAAGTTGCATTATACAAGATTATTATTATCCCATTGCTGTGCTATCAGTGCCAAACCTGGACAGCACACGACAAAAGAAAATAGTGACAGCAGAAATGACAATTCTTCGAAGAATACTCTGTGTCATTAAGAGATAGAATTAGAAACGATAACATCCGACAGATAACCAAAACAAATCCAGTATTGGAGCACAATAACAGATGAAGTAGTTTTTACAGATTACCAACAGATAGCAATGACAAATGGCCATGACACATAGAAATCACGACTATAACGCCAGAAGCAAACCTTGTAAAAGATGGACCACATAAATCAAAGAAACCACAGGAACAAGCTTGCAAACACACAAGCCATCTCAAGAGAACATTTCTACCCCACACGCCACAAGGCAAATACTGGCCACAGCATATAGATGGATAGAGATTATTAGTACCATCGATTTCCTTTGTATTGTCGGAAACATTAGGTAAGGGACTCCCAATATCTCTGTCAATCTATATTTGGAACGCAAATTACCCACATCGTGCATATTTCCCTCGTAACTACAGATGTGACATCAGTGTACATGGAACAAAATCTTCCATTGCGAACAAATTGTGTTTAAACTTCGCAAATTTTGGAAATTTCGCAAAAAATCAGTCCCATATAATTTTTACACGGTGTAAATACGCAGAAATTTGGTGTTGATATTATTACAGAACTTTGCAATGACGGGTCATATACTGAAAGACCCATATTGATACCACTACCTAAGAATCTCATGGTTGTGGACTGTACAGAATATAAAACAATAAATCTATGGAGTCATATAGCTAAAATACTACTCAAGATAATACACGAAAGAATTAAACAATATAGTCACCGGGACAGGTGAAGAAAAATTCGGTTTTAGGAGAAACAAAGGAACCAAAGAAGCTATTCTTAGTACCCGACTCGTTATAGATAACTATATAGAAGTCTAAAAATGTATCTATATATTTGCTTCATATACTACAGCAACGCCTTTTACAGAGTCCAACATGCGAAATTAATCAAATGTATAGGCACATATGGAAAAATCGAATGATTAGAAATATATAATGGGAAATTATATATTAGGACTAAATAATCTAGAAAGAGAATATCTTTAAAATATATACTCCGCTCACTCTATGAATGAAGTGGGTGAAGACATATCTCCGCGCCAATACATACAGCGGCACTGTCAACACACACTAATGCAAGGAATTCTGACATAGTCAGCCAATATGCATTGGAGGGGCGGCCAAATACAAATTCCCTATTTGGGTAGATGTCACGAAATCGAGAGCCGAGCGCAATTCTCTGTACACTTAGTAATGCCATATTGAGTACAGGGAGAGAGCGGCGCAGCGTTAGAGGACAGCGCCACTTTCAAATAGAATGGACAAAACGTAACATGGCAATTAGAACTAAAGTATTGTTCAACACGATAACAAGCTTCTAGTCCCCGGTGCTCCTAAATTTGTAAAGACTGAATTGGAAGAGGGTTCACGTTGTCGGTGAATGGTATCTCGTATAACACGGCCAAACCGGGCCCAACTCTACTGTCGAGCTATTCCTATACTGGAATCATGCTCGCGGATGATAACGGTTCAGTACTCGAGACTCGATGGGCACATGCATAGTGCGTCTAATTACGAGAGACAAGTTCACTGACAGCGGAACACCTCGTGTGAGGTAGGCGTAGTCGACCGAAACTTAAATCCATGACTACTATCTCCTCGGAGATTACCACCCAGTGACAAGTTTTGGCCTGTAAAATCCAAGCGCACTTTAGGCGATAAACTGTCACTGCGTAGAATCTATAAAACGTATCGCATAGGAAGGTTGACACAGGCTAGGGAATATCAACCGAATTAAAAGCATGCCGAAATTGGATTTGCTTGGTCGGAAGGTGCAGATTAGCACTCTTCCACTGTGAAACTCGCAGTACAACGTATTTCACATTCCATGGTGGAAATCACATTATCTTTCGATTGGTTATAAGAGAGCGAACGTATATGTAGATAATCTTTACTCATGCTGTGGAGGCGAGTAGTGATTTCCTGGCTGCACAGTCGTTAGAATGCGAATGCCTCAGATTTTCTAAACAGTTTCACACGACTATATAACCGAGACCGTCGGTGTAAAGACCTCTGAACTGAAATTAAACAAGCCTTTAATTTTTACCATTTTGATTTTTTTTTCTTTCGTTCGCTCCATTGTAACCATCACGGATATCCGTGTGATTTCCACCGGGAGCGTGATTACGTTGTGCCACCGGTTATGCGCCTTGTAGGCCTAGCACATCCGATTTCGGCATGCCTTGACAATTCGGGTGGGCTTTCCCAGCCTGTGACAGCCTCCCTATCTGCCGCCAGGCACGCATGTAACTCTTCGTCCAGACTATTTTTGCTCACGTCTGTCTCGCACGAGGTGTTCCACTGTCTATGAACTTGCCTCGTGTAATTGGACGTATTGTGCCTGTGCCCATCGGGTACTGAACCGTTTCTTATCTGTAAACCTGGTTCCTTAAGAGGAAGAACTCAACAGAAGAGTTGGACCCTGGCTCTTTTGCCCTCTTAGCCGAGGTGTCATTCACCGACATCGTGAACCCCTTGCCCAAGTTCGAGTCTCACACCACGCGTTTAAGAGCAAGACGCTCTCGAGCTGAGCGACCTTGTCCCAATAGCGCCTGAGCCCATCTGGTACTGAACCCTTTCTCTGCAAGTGTATTTCCGGTATAGGACAGCTTGACAGTAGAGTTGGGCCAGGACTGCTATCTTTGTCCCTTTCTTGCCTGAGCCTATCGGTTACGGCACCCTTTCTCTTTGCGAGCATGTTTCCGGTATAGGAAGACTCGACATTAGAGTTATGTCAGTTCTTTTTGCTTTGCTAGACGCCCATTATTGGGTATTGGTTTCTGCCTATAAGGAAATCAAGTTACTAGAAGGGGATAAATCAACCAGTGTAGGGTAACAACCCTAAACAGGAAGTAGGTGGCTGGGGTAACACTGAGCAAAATGTCAAGATATACAAAAATAGGTAGGTGTGTTACCAAAATAAAACATAAAACAACTTAACAACGAGATACAGAGACAGACGTTTCGACTATAAAGCCTTCATCAGGACATACAAATGACCACAATAAAACAAATCTTACATGGAGACAGATAGGGTTATAATGAGGAGGACAATAGCAGATAGGTAATGAGGGAAGAAAAGATGTGGAAGCATGACAGGTGAGAAAAACGTATTGGGAGAAGTTAGTAGTAAGTAGGGAGGAGAAAGTAGACTGAAGAATGTGAGATAAACAAAGGAAAAGATATGGTAGCAAGTAAATTACATTAAAAATACTCACCTCAAAAGTGGCAACAGAGAATGAATGCTATAGACAAGCAATCATGATGTAAGGGAAGAGCAAAATGAGATGGTACGAGGGATCAGTTGGGAGAAAGGGGAGAGAGAATGAGGCCAAAACAGGCAGGAACAGAAGAGAAAGAGCGAACAGCAGAAAGAGAATATGAGCAGATAATGGTGATATGTGAGAATAAAATAGTAAAATAACTTAACTGATGCAGCGACTGGTTCTATGTTCCTTCCAAATGAATGAGCACACAAATAATGGCAACAGAGTAAAAAATGGACAGTCAAAGCCAGATTTATATCAAGGGTCATGATAGCACGTATTTGTACAGGTTAGAAAAATAAAGACATGCCACAGTAATAGACGGTACCAGAGGCGCCGAAGTGAAAAGAAAACACACCCGTGAAAGAGAGAACAATTTGAAAAGGATAACCTAGATGGAAAAGTGAGTCACAGCGAATGCCAACTGATGAGAGTACATGGGCGTAAGTAGAACAACTAAGAGGGAGGGGGTTTTTTTGGTTGTGAACCATGACTACCCCCAAATAGCCATAGAGAAAGGTGACAGAATATAAGAAAAATGCAGAGGTACCGATTGTCATGTTACAAGGGAGATCCAACATGGAATTGTGGGAACTAACGATGAAGAAGAAGAAGATAATGCCAGTAAAGTGTGAAATATCCACTTTCAAATTTGGAGCTACTTTGATATAGTTTGGTTTATGAGGTGGGACACTGAGCAGAAGCAGTTGGGTTTGTGGAGGAAGCAAAGATGACATCATGACAGGGGAAAAGAAGCACATAAACAGTGGAAACAAACAAGATGGAATGCAAATAAAATTAATATGTACTTAGCTCAATAATGGTATGCAGTGAAAAAGAATATGAATTAGAGACGGTAGGTTAAATAACAAACAGTGGCAACACGTTCAAGAAAGCATGAGGTAGATAAATGCCATACAATACATTTCACATGACTTGGTTTAGTTCCGGGTCTGCCTCCTTCCGCCATAGCCTCCATTTCTTGTTTCTTGATTCTCCACCAACCCCGGTGCCTTTTTCTTCCGCAACGTCTTCCCACGTCTTTCTATACCAGCCTCCGCTTGATACCTTCCATTGAGGCGCTTTTCCGCAATGGAACCCCCCACCATTCCAGCTGTGCCCTCTCTGAGCCTTGAAAAGAATAACCTAGATGGAAAAGTGAGTCACAGCGAATGCCAACTGATGAGAGTACAGGGGCGTAAGTAGAACAACTAAGAGGGAGGGGTTTTTTTTGGTTGTGAACCATGACTACACCCAAATAGCCATAGAGAAAGATGACAGAATATAAGAAAAATGCAGAGGTAGAAAATAAAAGAGGGAAAAGAAAGGAAGAAAGACTTAGACAAGGAGAAAGAAATAGACATAAAAAAAGAGAAAAAATGGGGGACGTGATGGATCGACGAAAGCCCATAGACGGAGATACGTCACGCAAGAAAGTACAGTGCATGTGGGAGGGAGCCCAGAGGACACAGGGAGGGTCAGCAGGGGAGGGTAAGGGACTATCGCGGGTAAGCATGTCGTGAGATGGTATCGCGCTGATATAGCGAGATATAGGAAGAGGGTGCCGGAGAGAAGGGCACCAGAGATGATAGGGACTAAGGAGACAGGAAAAGAAGACCATAGCGAGAGGAGGCAGAACCGGAGCTACAGCTATGCATGTGATGAAGAAGAGGGTCGTAGCGTCGTATGTGACGAAATATTGGGCATCTGTCCACAATGTCGTAACAAGAGGAGGTCGGTGTAGCAGAGGTCCCAATAAAATGTGACGGAAGATGGACCAAGATCACAACTGCAACGGCAAGTGCCTTGTAGGCCAGGTGTTGGGAAATGAGACCGGTCGCATAAACCGAAGATGATAAAGGGATGAGTTAGCCGCACGTCGTAACCCCTATGTGGGTATTGCTCGCACTGTATACTAGCTCATCTATGGGAACAACGATCAAAGGACAGAGCCTCTGGCCACGATACACGATCCCTTGGTTTGGGACATGCACCGTGGGGAGGGAAGTGTCCGATGAAACGAGGTTCGCATCTGTGTGAGACCAACCGTACGTTGCAACCCGTTTGGGGCTTTGCCCGTGCTGCACGCTGGCTCCATAAATATATATGGGGGAACCACAGCATCCGAGCCATCCAAGTCGTGTGAGGCAGGAAGCCTGTTGGCGCTGCAAAGTCTATTGAAAAAAACAAAAAAGTAGTCAGTCATCAAACAGTCACCATACCACATGCTACGTAACTGTATGGGTTGCTACCCCAATAGAGCAAAAAAAGAGGGGGGGGGGGCAGCCAGAATGTGGCCAGAAGAAATATGATAATAAGTACGTGGTGTCGCCCACGGGCCACTGAGAATGGCACAAGAGAAAGAGCGGACATACCCCTAAGCAATGGAAATCGAGAAAGTAGACAGAGTAGGACGAAGTATCTAAAGGAGAAAAGGAGGATGAAGCATTGGTGAAGCAACCCGTAGAAAGAGAGTACTGTGGGGTAGCGAGGGATACAGATCAACCATCAAACCGACGTACCTAACCGTAATAGGCCCACCCAGGATGTAGCTGCACCGCTCCCAGTCCCAAGGTGTAACAACCCACCAACACACCAATCGCAACGTGGCATGTCACCGTAGCCCCAAACCCTGGGTGGGGGCCCAGGCCGAGCCACCACAATAGAGAGCAACAGTATCAAGGAGATGAACAGGAAGAAATAAGGGAAAGGCAGAGGGAAAGACTGTAGGAGCAGCAGGGAGGCAGAGATTGGGGGACAAAAGGGGGGGTACGAGATTATTGAAAGTATAACTGGTCATTGATACCATGGGGCTTAAGAGTGCCAAGATTGAGAATAAGGCGGTTCTCTAATGAGAAACGTTGCCGGTCACCTGAGTGGCAAGAGACCAGGCCAGCGACCTGAATGTCATGTGCCCCACGGTGAGACTTGCTGTTGAAGTGGAGGGCCACCGAAGAAGATCCACAGTTACGGATATCCCGTAAGTGTTCGGCAAACCTAGTGGCTAAGAATCTACCCGTCTCACCATTGTACATCAGGTTACAGCGTTCGCAAGTAATCACGTATACGACGTTACGGGAGACACAGGAAAAAGTTTGGTGGATATGGAATACCGACTTAGGAAATCGGATAGAGGAGGTCAGGTAGACAAAAGGGCACGGGCGGTGGCACGGAGAGGTACCGGTAGGAGTTCCCGCCGGCCGGAGGTGAGAGTGAACCAGAGTTTCCCGTAGGTTGCTATCTCGACGGAAAGCCACAAGAGGTGGTTGTGGAAACGCCTCTTTGGTAAGGCGATCAGATGAGAGGATAGAGAAGTCCCGGAGGAGGATCTTGAGACCCCGGTGCATGTCCCAAACCAAGGTATCGTGTAACGTGGCCAGAGGCTCTGTCCTTTGATCGTTGTTCCCATAGATGAGCTAGTGTACAGTGCGAGCAATACCCAATTAGGGATTGCGACGTGCGGCTAACTCATCCCTTTATCATCTTCGGTTTATGCGACCGGTTTCATTTCACAACACCTGGACTACAAGGCACTTGTCGTTGCGGTTGTGACCTTGGTCCATCTTCCGTCACATTTTATTGGGACCTCTGCTACACCGACCTCCTCTTACTACTACATTGTGGACAGATGCCCCTTACTTCATCACCTACGACGCTACGACTCTCCACTTCCTCACATGCATAGCTGTAGCTCCGAGTCTGCCTCCTCTCGCTATGGTCTTCTTTTCCTGTCTCCTTAGTCCCTATCTTCTCTGGTGCCCTTCTCTCCGGCACCCACTTCCTATATCTAGCTATATCAGCCCGATACCATCTCACAACATGATTCCCCGCGATAGTCCCTTACCCTCCCCTGCTAACTCTCCCTGTGTCCTATGGGCTCCCTCCCACCTGCACTGTACTTTCTTGCGTGACGTATCTCCGTCTATTGGCTTTCGTCGATCCATCACTTTCCCCCTGTTTTTCTCTATTTTTCTGTCTATTTCTTTCTCCTTGTCTATTTCCTTCTCCCTTTCTTTTCCTTCTTTTATTTTCTACCTCTGCATTTTTCTTATATTCTGTCATCTTTCTCTATGGCTATGTGGGTGTAGTCATGGTTCACAACCAAAAATCCCCCCTCCCTCTTAGTTGTTCTACTTACGCCCCTGTACTCTCATCAGTTGGTATTCGCTGTGACTCATTTTTCCATCTAGGCTATTCTTTTCCATTGTTCTCTCTTTCGCGGGTGTGTTTTCTTTTCACTTCGGCGCCTCGGGTACCGTCTATTACTGTGGCATGTCTATATTTTTCTAACCTGTACAAATACGTGCTATTATGACCCTTGATATAAATCTGGCTTTGACTGTCCATTTTTTACTCTGTTGCCATTATTTGTGTGCTCATTCATTTGGAAGGAACGTAGAACCAGTCGCTGCATCAGTTAAGTTATTTTACTATTGTATTCTCACATATCACCATTATCTGCTCATATTCTCTTTCTGCTGTTCGCTCTTTCTCTTCTGTTCCTGCCTGTTTTGGCCTCTTTCTCTCTCCCCTTTCTCCCAACTAACCCTCGTACCATCTCATTTTGCTCTTCCTTACATCATGATTGCTTGTCTATAGCATTCATTCTCTGTTGCCACTTATGAGGTGAGTATTTTTAATGTAATTTACTTGCTACCATATCCTTTCCTTTGTTCATCTCACATTCTTCGGTCTACTTTCTCCCCCCTACTTACTACCAACTTCTCCCCATACGTTTTTTTCACCTGTCATGCTTCCACATCTTTTCTTCCCTCATTACCTATCTGCTATTGTCCTCTTCATTATAACCCTATTTGTCTCCATGTAAGATTTGTTTTATTGTGGTCATTTGTTTGTCCTGATGAAGGCTATATAGTCGAAACGTCGTCTGTTTCTGTATCTCGTTGTTAAGTTGTTTTATGTTTTATTTTGGTAACACACCTACCTATTTTTGTATATCTTGACAAGTAACTAGAAGCTCGTCACGAGCTAACAGAGCCTGTATTTCCCATTTCCGTAATCGTTTCCATTATCTATTTGCAGTTTGCGCTTCCCTCTGGCGCTGTTCTGCCCAATGTACTCATTATGACATATATTTGTTTCTCGCCATGCATCCACCTTTACGTGCCTTTTTCAGTGGCTTCCCCTCCAATGTTCTGACTGGACTAACTGGTGTCACTGTATGTCGACAGTGTTGCTGTATGTGGTGATGCAAATGGTGTCGGAGATATTGTCTGTCTCTTTTGCAGTCAAATCTCTTTCCATTTGCTACCTCCACATTCTCGGGCACGATCCCCAAATGATGTGGCCAGAATCAGCTCGAGCTGCTTTTTTCTGTTAACAGGGTGCACCACGAGGAGGTACATTTGGGATCTTAGTTATCTGCTATCCCTGGGTCAGCCTAGAGCACTGTGTTCCCTATGCACCCCACCGTTTTGATTATTGTCGTGTTTTGTTGGTCAATATGTATATATTTGGAGTCACATGCAAAAAAAAGGCTAAGGCCGACAACTGAAAATCACGAAAATAATTTTTTACAAATCAGCCTTTCAGATCATGTTTACTGTCTGTACACCGGTCACAACATAACTCGAGTTATGTGTGTACACTTAGATCCGCATGTCCAATACGTATTTCTTCTTTATATCGTCAAGCAACTCGCAATGAATAATTAATGTGTTCACATGTGTTTGCTGTAATTTTGTTTAAAGTGACATATTTAAAAAAAAAATTATTATAGTGATTTTCATTAGACACTGTTTATATAATTTCTCTCACATGGCGAAAATAGCCAAGGTGACTCCAAGTATATAAATAGTGACCAACGAAAACATGACAATAAAAGACGTAACGAATGAAATAATTGTGTGCATAGGTCTTCTTTAAACCGGTCGATCATACCTTAATCAAATACTGTTTCAAACTGAAGTCACAAATGTCCGACTAAAGAGTGGAAATATCTCAATCAATCTATAAACTATGGCAGAACACATTCCGTTCTCTTTACATCCTCCCAGCCAGCAAGAGCTTGAAAACAGAGATCCGACTAAAAAACGGATGAACCGAGGATCTCACTCGGAATTCTCGACTATGCACTCGGAATTCTCGACTATCCACTCGGAATGTCGAGAAATTATTGTGTTTTTCGACTGACCTGCTGCACAGTATGATCTGGCTTCTCATCTGGACAATAGATTAATTTAGTCCATATGTGGTCAGCTGTCTTCCGAAACTATTCATGTAACCCATGCCCGTATATAATGGAAAGCGAGTTGTGGTGTTCAAACACCCTCTTTAGCGTATCATACAGGACTATTAGAAATTTGGCCAATAGTTAACACAACTTAATAGAAAACTATTCCCTTGGCGATTTTTCACAAAATGATCTTCAAATTTCCTGGCAATCAGTAAAATTTACACACGTATGTCTTTTTAAAAATATATATAAACTCCCTCCCCCCTCCCCTTCTTCCGTAAGGTGATAATATATATGCTCCTGATTTAACGCATATGTAAGTATCAGTAACAATACTTTTAGTGATCCATTTGCAATCTCTCTCTCTCTTTCTCTCTCTGTGTGTGTGTTTTGTTTTTGTTGTATTTGCTTAAATGAATTCATACATTTTGTTTCCACAACAACGAGATGCGACTTCCCACCGACATACCCTGTCACAAATATATATTGTCCAATAGAAAATGAAAATGTAAGAAAAATCGTGGATCATCACAATTCGTGGATTAGTACTAGACCGTTTTCCAATAAAGAAGTGTGTACAGTAAGTAAATATAACCCGAAAGGCTGATTTTGATTATTTCCGTTTGTCGGCCTTTTTTAGGTATGCGATACCAAGTATAAAAATAGTTACCAATGAAAAGCACAGAAATAATCAAAAACGTAATAACGAATGAAGTCTTGTTTACTTTCTGTACAGAGGTTTTTACTCCCGATGGTCTCAGATTAGCATACATAAATACATTGATAAAGAAAAATCAAGAAGTGTTAAGATCAATAAACGTCGAAGTGGGCTTGCTCTTTAACAACCTCGCAATAAGAAAGCTGTGTTATTTTTGGTCATATAAAGAAGCATAATAGCATGGAAAGATTAATAGCTGATGGCAGAATTAAGAGAAATATGGAAATACGATATAGGAAGACCGCCCAAGACGGCGAAGGTATAATGAGATTGTTTAAAAATGTCTAATGACGTATAGACCTATATGAGATAGACTCTATACATTCCGTTATTAATAGGAAACCTAGCAACTGCTGACTAAAACCCGCCATGGCTCGCCACGGATCTGCTAGGACTCAATATTGATACTAGTTGGCGCCCTGAGAAAGCCCCCCTCCCTGTACATACATTAACTTCCTATCTGTTGATGCGATCGAGCACATTGCTTTTGGCACTTCAGTATTAGGCTGCCGACCGATCACTGCTGTTTAGTTAATCGAAGCTATGACATTAAAATATAAAACGTTTACACCTCTACACAATGAGTTATTTCATTTATTGTTTAATCACAAAGACATCTAGGATGTCTAATGCATTATTTGAAAGCTATTTGGTGTACTAATGACTATTGTCCTTATCTATATGTCCAATACTCAAGTAATGTTTGTGATTGTGTGTTTATGTCTAGTTTTCCTGCTTTTTCCTACATTCACGCCATAGCAATACATTCCTTTTGAGGCCAAGGTTCATTGAATCGTATAATCTTACAGTGTGAACAACGAATTCGGGTATTCGAAATCCCACCCTGAGCTGTGTTCATATCGCGGCCAACACTGTCACTGAGACGTTAGTGTAACATACCCCGACACGATGACAGGTTCAACATTTCAACGATTTTGGGATTTTATTTGTTATTGGAAATTACAGTTTTACATTGCTAGTTGTTTGTATGTAATGGAGCCGGAGGAGAAAGTTGCCTTTTATATCCTTTTTTTCTACAAGGAACACTTTTACACTTTACAATATTAAATAAGTGTTTGTTAAATTTGTTCTACATATTCTCTCTCATTCCCGATCTCATGTGTATTTATATAGACACTAAATATATCATACATGTAGGACTATGAAACACGGAACATATCTGTTGTGCTCAATAACATATTCATACATAAATGTTATATTTCTGCCGCATTTATAAATTATTATTGTTATTTATATTATTAGTATTATCGTGAAGTATCACGATATGCAAGATTATTATTAATCTATGATTGCCAATTTATGATATTGATATTATGTCATTCGTCTATCTCGTCATAATTGTAGGTTGTTGCTTAAATCGTGTGTTACCAATATAAATCATAGTAGGCCTAATTATTAGCAACTACTTAGAATAGTATACCGTAACCCATTTAAAGTAACAGGTATAGGCCTATTGGTTAATTTATTATTTCTACAAAGGTTGTTGGTGAAATGTTGCCCTCACTACTCATTAATGAAATTGTAGCTTGCCCATTGTGTGATCAAAATTATAATAAATCGTCGGTCAGTAGAAAGGTCAGTGAGTGTGTATTTCAATTACATTGTCAACGTACATGATCACGAACAGTGATATTAAAATTACTGCAGATACATTTAGTAAAAAGTCACAAAGTTTAAGATAAAACAATAGTGGGAAAAAATTAATAGATGTACACCTGGATTAGCTATGTGTGATCAAATAATAAGAAGAAACATGTTCACAAACAATAAGTGTAAATGTTGCAATGCAATCATTTCGATTTCCAGTGGTCAAAATAGTATTTACCTAATGTGTGTCAACTAGTGTAACTGTTTTAGACACTAACACGCATAAAGCTATATATCTTTTTAATTGTATTAATGTCTGCTTCCCTGTGGTTCCCAAACCTTTGTAAGCCTTATGCCCCAACTTTTTAGACCCCGATATAACTTCACCTCAATGGTTTCAAACACATCGCTGGGAACAAACATAGAGTTGTTAAACAATTGACATCATTGTGTCCCTTGATGTGTTTATACAATTTCTAATTTTCTTTCATTTAATATTTCGCGCTTTTCGTCATAAAAGATTTTCATAAGAGTAAATTTACCGATAACTGTGGTTATATAAAAATATACATCTGGAACACTAGTCATTATTTCCTTTGCTTTACTAAAATAATTTATTTGAAACATCTTTTTTTTGTCAGCTAAAAGCAAGCATGTCTTTAATGTACGAAATTCCCACAATCATCTCCATTTTGAGATAACAACAAAGCTTCCCCCCTTGGCTACTCAAATAGCATTATGTGCTATGAGTGGGACTCGCGGTGTGTCGCACCGTTGACAGAGATTGCGTACGTTTGTGAAAATCCAAGCACAATTAAATCAATCATCTACGCCTTTTCAATCATTTCCTTAACCAGCACAATTGTTCATCTCTTGAGCTGGAATGTGTTGTGCTGTTAATTTACAGCAAATCTGTGACATTTGCGACTTTCGAACCAACATATACGATATCGGTATATCTTTTATTTGGATCTGATATCATAGTCTTTGACTTCCTTTTAATCTGTCGACATGTGTGGAGTGTGTATCATCTTCTTATCATGACGGTTTAGCACCCACTGTGACTCTTGAGTCCCAAGCTGACATTTTTAAAGGTACACATGTTAGGTAGAGAGTTGGATTTATGTCGAGGACGTCTATCTCATACTGTGTTTTGTCGTCAGTGAACTAATCTCTTGAAACAGGAAGGCTTATTGCCATGTGCTCGCGAAAACCCATAATCAATCGTAAGCCTGGTTCTGGTGTTTTAAATTTAAAATGTAACCTACTTGTTATTACCTTTTAATAGTTAAAATGTGACAAATTTAGGAATATCAGAGGTGTGACCATACAAAATAATAGGTTAGTGGTTCAGATAATCCTACCACAATGATCTTTGAGGTTGACTGTAAAGTGGTCCAAGACACAGATCCGTGAACTCATAATGTATAACAAACTGCAAACCAGAACCATACTTAGTATGTTATGTACCACTCCATAAAACTTTTATAGCATCTCAACATACATCGGGTATTTGGCATCCTACAAAGTGTTTCTGGAAGATACCATAAAAATAGAGCTTGGTCTCGGCCATAAACCATAAACACTGCATTCATAACGGATTTCATATGTGTCAGCATTATTTACATTAAGCTGTTATATCTAGTTTTGTGTTGTCCTGCCTTCGACCAAGGCATTAAAAAAAATTAAAAAATGTCTACTTCGACGGATATTTTCTCAATGATCTCGAAATTTTATTAAGTAAACTGAGAACGAGGCTGTCGAGGATAGCCGTTATCATTCATACACATTATCCCGAGAATCTCCATTATCGTGTACAGTGTCGAGGACCGCCATTACCGAGTACAGTGTCGATGATAGCCGTTATTGTGCATAGCACTGCGACAATTTTATAATGTGGGAACCAAGAGGTACCGATAAAATGCAATAATTATTTTTATAAAGATATGAAAATTTGGAAGAAGCATATTGAGGACCTTACTCCGCAGGGAAATGAATGGTTATGAGTGATGAACCGACATCATTGCACTCCAGACAGACCCATAGATGCTCTATATCCTCAGAAAATGTCAAATAGTATGCGATGTTCCCGTGGCTCGCTTGTTGAATACGATCCTCATTCTACGTTGTAGGTTCCCAGCTGTACTGCTTTCACACTTAGCATCAAATTGTTCGAGCCTCAGGTTTGATGTCTCGTTAATCCGTGTGTCTACAACCAGCAGAAGATCGCAAAGCATTTTCAGTATATCATTTTGTCCATTACCAAATCCCCATGCATCGGATGCAAATATGTCTGCTTTCTCATTACCAAGAACGCATGCGTGTGCCGAGCAGTAAATCCATGTGATGACAAGAAGGTTGGAGGTAGCTATAGATGTCAGTCACTAATATTAAACATTTTTAAATCTTTCGATGCATGAACAATAACAGTCTGACACAATAACTGCCTTAATTAAGTAAATATAGTTCCAGAGAGCCACTTGACGGCTGCAGTAATGCAATTGCCTCTATTTCAAGTTGAATGCTCTATCTAGTTCTAAGTGTGTAGATAAAAAGCTTAGCAAAACAATTAGGAAGTACTTATGAAACATTAAAAACAATAAAGGGAAAATGAAACGAATGAATTGTTTCTTATATTATTTTGAACACACAACAACCGACGGGCATGAATGGGGCGTACAAAGATAGTTGTAATGGTAATTTGAAGATTTCACATTGGAAAGTCACATTGCTTTCAACCGACATCTCAGTAAACATTGATTGTATCGGGGTTTGTAACTGCCGTTAAGATGATATGTATGATTAAATTGCATTCAACATATTCAAACAAGACATAACACTTTTAAAATTACACTAACTTGTGCAACAAATATTTCAATTGAAAAAAAAAGTTATTTCTGTTGGACATCTCGTGCATAGATTGTGCAACATTCCGTAAATACCACAATCTAGAACTAACAGACCGATATAAAAGTTTTCGGTTGTATACAGTGACATAGATACATATTATTTAAATACTAAAAAAAAACCTTCCAGGGGGTACGGAAAACCTGTCATTTGTTAAGAGCGACTAGAGAAACCTGGGTTGTACGATGGTATCGGTGAAGAATTCACGGACTGTACTTATATTTATAGGATTTTATCGTCAGTCTGTAAATGTGTGAACATGTGGGTAGTTGGCTCTAGTCTGTTATCTGTCCTTGGAACGAGAACTGATGCTCCAACCCCTACGATTTACGGCAAATGTGGATACTATCAATCATCATTGACCTGGGATAGACAATAGACACTAGACTCTAGTCGTGTTCTTCGTTATAGCAGTTAAGTTCTGGTTATGATTAAACGTGCTGGGCGTTGATACGTTCTCAATAAGGAGGGGGTTTTACCTAAAAAAATAAGTCATTCGACCAATATCGGATGTAATTCTCCCTTTATGATGACAAATGTGGCCGTCTTGAGAAAAATCGCCAAGGGAGGAATGTTACCCACATTTAGGTTACACTACTAAAAGTTATGCTTTTATTTGCTAATGGGAGATTGCACCCCCAAACCCACTCTCCATTTCTACTGGTTTGTTAGAAACAATTACTTAGCCATCTTGATGTAACTTCTCACTTTTTATATTAGTTCAAAACTTTTATCTGGATAATGTGCACTCTTTAAATTGAATGCTCATTGAAACGAAACCTACAAGTTCCCTACGTGTTTATAATGTTTCTGGGTGGTGTATCGTGTATTTTGATAGAGGGTATGCGGAGTACATAGATGACAATTTGACTAATACAATTTTAATAATAAAGTTGATAAATATCGTGGATAAGATATTGATATTCAACTACTGGTATTGTATAATTTTTAGACACCACTAATACATATAATCATATCACCAATACTCCTCAAAATACGGATGTGTCGGGTTATTGGAGCAAATAAAACGACGACACAACGCTCTTACATTGGCTGGACTATCTATTAGGACCATTGTCATGTTACAAGGGAGATCCAACATGGATCTGTGAGAACTAACGATGAAGAAGAAGAAGATATTGCTAGTAAAGTGTGAAATATCCACTTTCAAATTAGGAGCTACTTCGATATAGTTTTGTTTATGAGGTGGGACACTGAGCAGAAGCAGTTGGGTTTGTGGAGGAAGCAAAGATGACATCATGACAGAGGAAAAGAAGCACATAAACAGTGGAAACAAACAAGATGGAATGCAAATAAAATTAATATGTACTTAGCTCAATAATGGTATGCAGTGAAAAAAAATATGAATTAGAGACGGTAGGTTAAATAACAAACAGTGGCAACACGTTCAAGGAAGCATGAGGTAGATAAATGCCATACAATACATTTCACATGACTTGGTTTAGTTCCGGGTCTGCCTCCTTCCGTCATAGCCTCCATTTCTTGTTTCTTGATTCTCCACCAACCCCGGTGCCATTTTCTTCCGCAACGTCTTCCCACGTCTTTCTATACCAGCCTCCGTTTGATACCTTCCATTGAGGCGCTTTTCCGCAATGGAACCCCCCCCATTCCAGCTGTGCCCTCTCTGAGCCCCTTCCACCTTCGCTTTCCTTCCTTTTGTGACGTTATTCTATTTTAGTTGGGGCACATGTCGATCTGCCAATTTCATCTTTCTTCTTCTTCCCCTCCTCGTTCTTGGTTCCCCTTTCTTACCTTAAACCCCTTTCTCTCTTCTCTCTTTCTATCTGTTTTATAGGCCTTGTTCGAGGCATAGTTGCTGACACTTGTCCTTCTCCGCTCTTACGTTATGTTCTTGTTTTCCTAACTTCTTGTTTCGTATCTCGTCTCATTTTGTTCGATGCGACCTTCGTCTGTTGAATTTTATGACCTTTAATTGCTCCAGTATAGTCGAGCTCGCTATTGTATATCCCATGCCGCTCTGAACGTGTAACCACTGTTTGCTATTTAACATAGAGTCTAGTTCACATCCCATTTTCACAGCGAACCATCATTGAGCTAAGTACAATTTTATTTTAGTTGCATTACATCCTATCTGTTTCCCCATCTTTCTGTGCTATTTTCCCTCTTCATTTACCACTTTCGTCCCTCCACATCTTCTTTTCCCCTGTCATGCTGCCATCTTTCCTTCCTCCATCTCCCCCTCGCTATTGTATTTCTTCCCTCGTGTTGTCCTTCTTATCACTACTACGTTGTCTCTATGTAAGATATGTTGACTGTGGTCTTTTGTTTGTCCCGATGAAGACTTTTTAGTCGAAACGTTGTCTGTCACTGTGTCTGACTGTTATGTTGTTTTATCGACTTGTTATGTAACACTAATGCCTTTTTCAGTGATCACTTTGAGATTTGTGAGATAGGTCTGCTATCAAATTCTACCACTAAACAAACACAGTTGGGTTTGTGAGGTAGGTCCATTGCCAGTTCTACCACTGAGTCGACAACGTTCATATATTCGACTATAGATACTATAGGTGCAGAGATCTGGAAGCATATTAATTGGAGCTAATCATATTTTTCCTTGATAATGCATTCAACAACAAGAAATGTTATTCTGAATGTAAATGGGAAAAAAGTGTTCGTAATGATTAGAGTTTTTTTTGGTTGCTCCTTGGCCAAGTGAGATACACTAACGACTCGATTGGTTGTGTGAATCAGATTTCCTTAATTTGTTGTCAGATGTAATTAGTTTGAAGAGATTATGGCTTATATGTACGTCATTTATACATTTAAGTGATTGATGCCAGTGATACACTATATAAGAACTAACCGGTACTGTACCGTTTAATAGAGCAGCTTCTGGAGATGAATGTTTTAGAAGATCACATTTATAGTGAAAAGTCCTATATTCCTCACTACAATATAAACTTTGATAACAGTGTGTCAATACAAAAACTATGATATTTTTTTATAAGAATTGGACTTTGTACGGCAGTAGAGGGGAGTGCGGGAATGAAGAATATCACTTTATGATCATTGAAATAGTTGTACTAAAAATTAGTAATGAATGTAGATAACACATTTTGTTCAACTATTGATGAACGCACTATAGTAATAAATATACATAACATATTTTGGTACTAATTGCTACGAAAATGGTATACTTTTATTTATAGATCAAAATTATAAGGCATTCAATGCATGCGTTGCAATAACGGAGGGCACGCCATTACTGCATATGGACGGTTCAAGGACACCGATTCAAATTAGCTATAAGCTATTAAGACATATTTTCTTTTCATGTGTTAATCATTCTCTAACATGATCAACCATGCGTGACGTTGAGTTTTAGCTGATATCAAACAAAAATGGGTTCGATACATGTCAAGGCTCTTGATTCTTGACAAGAAACTAGCTTTATAGCACGTGTCACTCCAATAAGTGCTCCGCCCGTCATCCCAGTGTATGTAGACTCAAAAGTTCCGGTCAGGTGTTGATTGCGTGATCTTCGGGGCCGTACACAACAAAATTTGTTTGTCCCATCCCTCTAGATCTCTCATTTCTGACATTCTCTGCATGTGTACATTCTCAGCTTCATTTACATCGTATTAATCTTGAAATGAATTTATTACTGCCTTGATCGTCTGATTTATCTCTTCTAAGCATTGTGCCGTCTATCGCGGCATTGCCTGCCAATAAATCGTCTCTTTCGTTTTTTCTGACCCCAGCATGACCAGTGCAGCATATCCATTTAATGCTCAGGACAAATTAAAATTCCCAGCATTCTTTTCTCAGCATGTACTTTTCTATCTTGCGCAGCATGCTTTGAGAGTGTGAGTATTACCGAGTATGTTGATGTATCAGTTGTCAATCAAATAAGTGCTTATGTGCTCCCTCTATCTCCATCCTCATGCTCGATGTGACAGTGGAATATGCTGAACATTTCTCAACTAACTTCACGCCGTTTTTGTAGGCAACACAATCCCAACCACATTCATATTTGTGTTAAATGAGACATCTGTGTATATAATTATGTTTTGTGGATGCGAGTGTAGCTGGACGAGTCCATTCACTGTAAACTGGGACCTGACACCCGTCCATTTTCGACACGCTGTATCTAGCTATATTAATATTTTAGTCAGTGATTTCTTCTCAATGTCTACCTCTACCCATTCACTGCCCTTTCCTATTTCTTCTAATTCACATACTCTTCACAGTGTGTCTTCAGTCTCTGTAATCCATGATCTACCATGCTTGATTCGTTTTCCCTTTGACTCATTTAGATGATGATGTAATGGGTGGTGGTGGTATTCTGTTACTTGAATATACGACCTAACCGGTGCTACCTGATGCCGCACTCTAATACTGGAGAGATCAAGCAGAAATATCATCGTAGAGGTGAGTACACCCCAGAACCGCTCTCATTGCCTTATTTTGGACTTGTTCCAATCTATAGAATTGTATCTGTGACGGTGTTAGTAGGCTGAGGCCATAACTGTGACAGATAGCACCACCACTTGTAGAAGCAGAAAAAGTACCCATTACTGCATGTCGAAGGTCGCTATAACCTTGATAATACTGATCTCTTTTTTGCCCCTCTGAATAATATTTGGGATGTGTTTGCTGAATGAGAGACTTGTATCAAAGGTTATCCCAATATATTTAATGTCCTGTTCTTTTTCAATGAATGAGTCCATGCAACTGACAGCGTATCACTGACCAGATTGTTATTTAAGGAGTACTAGAAGACGTTTGCTTTCGAGGGATTTATCACAGCATTGTATATTCTGCGTCATATCAACAATTGATCTAGTCCACTCTGTAATCTGTCAGAGAAATATGTTTCGTTCCTGCTGCCCATGTTGTATAGTAGAACATCATCAGTATATGTTAGAGCTCTACAGTTGCTTGTGGTTTGCAATAAGTGTTGAATCGTGACTAATCACTATATAAGATATGCTGGATAATTCGAAAACAGCCGTTTAAAATGATTCAATTGATCTTTCCCATGATTTTTACTGGTAATTTTGTTTATTCTCTGTGTCGGCAGCTAAAGAAATTTAATGATAAAGTAAAGATAATCATTTTAGGAGAATGTTTCCAATTAGCGACCAATCCTTTATATAGCCGATGATCACAGTTAAGTATATTATAGTTACTGTTCAGTTCACCATGAATTATGGGGTATTATCTCACTCTTTTGTGCAGTTGGGTGGTTTCTTTAGAACTTTGCTTTACACGAACTCCAATCATCGTCATCATAATTACGTGCCGTCTCAGCAACGAATGTTATATCCTTGCCCTGAGAATATACATTTTCAAAGAACGAACTATATAAATACAGTACCTATTAAAGAGTTAGGTTCAAATCCATATATATTAGACTACTTAGTTAGGGAAAATGGGTACATAACGTCTACTCACGAGAACCGTCTTGTGCGTTCGTTCTCAAAAACATGTAGATTAACAGGGTGTAGTATTGAGAATGAAAAGCCTTTGTTCAATGGCTTACAGTTAGGATGACATATCGTCGCTTATTTGCCTGACACATCCAACGTAATGTCATGATACGCTGACCCTCTATGGGATATGATAGAAAGTACCCTCCACACCTTACGGCACGCGTGGTAGGTAACATTGGTGCTATTCATTGCTATGCTTTCTGACCACGGCAGCGCTCGATCGATGAGAACATTAAGAGTCGCTGGAACAGCTCTCAAATATATGAGCACATACATAATCGACATGTATGTAACAACTTCAATTCTAGCCAGTTGTTTGCAGTTTTATTAGATTTATGCTCACGTATGGATATATTAGTGAAGGTAGTCATGACTTTGTTAGATACTTCTGCAATAGTGTGCCGACCGATAGTTACAGTACAGTGTTTTTGTTCTCTTTCTAGATTGTATTCAATTGTTCAGTCTGCGGCGTCTCGATGAGCGCCAGAATTGCCAATGCATAGGCCTACTAAATCACGGAAATAATCATGCCCTGCAACATAAGAAATAGTTACTTCTGTTCAAACTGGGCCGCTGTCATAGATTTCTGCAGGACTGTTACTCGCCCTTATAATGATGTACGTGAAGTAAAGTCAGGACTCACGATCAGTGTGGAAATAATAAGCAACCTGAAATATGCACACGACACTGTCATTTTAACAGAAAGTAAACAGAAACTGTAAAGCATTAAATATCAAGTCATTAAGTCGCAGAAGACCAGATGCTAAAGATTAAAATACACTGAGAGATACCACACAAATTCGAACTTTACAAATATCTCAGACACATAATCACATATGATGGTAGATGTCAAACATAAGTCAAAAGGAGAATGTGAATGGCTATAAAAGAAATTTCAATGACATGAGGAAAATATTGACATGTAAAGAAATTACTAACAAGCTAAAAATGAGAATGATAAATTATACATCAATTCTATTTTTATGCATGGCTCTGAATAACGGACAGAAAAAACAACTAGAAAACAGAACTGATGTATTTAAGACGTGAATATAAAAGAGATATATCACAAAATCAGAAATTCATTCTAACATTATGACACGGCACAGTATTACTGCATATCAAGTGGCCAAACGTACAATAGCCTGAAAACCGATCGTCATTCCATCCTGCAACGCCGCACAGTATAAGCAGAGATAGACGATATATAGATATAAAAAAGAATAGGGAGAACTTCGCGGAAAGAGTAGAAAACGAATAAACATGCTCTAAAAACATTTCGTATAAAATAAGTATTATTTAAAGAAATAAAGATCAAACACGTATTTTGGGCTTATTTAACGACACGACACCTTGTTGAAGACCTTACTTACGAGTAAAACGAGTGGAGGCGAGCAAGAGGGAGACCGAGATAGAAGTGGCGGACGAACATCGCGAGATGGAAAGGTTACAGTCTGACAGAGTGCTCCAGCAAGGAAGAGACAGTGGATGTTAAAGGTCTGTTTCTGCTAACCTTCGTTTCGAAAACAATACTCATTGTTGATGATAATGATGTGATCAAACATGATCTATATATATCATTATTACGATGACTTTCCTCACTTAGTCATATTATAATTATAATTGTAGTATGAATAAATCAATGATTTATCATTTATATTAACATTAAACATGTTTGATTTTTAGCAAAATATAATCTAGACAACTATCAAATTTGTCATGTGTTTCATAAAATTGTACAGTGATTGAAATATTACTTTTCCTTAACCAATTTTACGGATGGTGCTGCTTGTCGTTTTGTCCTTACTGGGCTACACCGTTGTTACTTACTTACCAGGGCATGTGGTCATGATGACCAGTGTTGTACATGACATTATCAACGGACAAGAGCACACCACGCTTGCCCAGTCATCCTTATGATCATTCACTGAGAGCGGCTTACAACGGCAGACCCAATGAAACATCTCAAGATATCGTATCGTTAAATTAGATTTGTATTTTGTACTACATTCATACTGATTCATTAGAAATATGCAACATGCAATTTTTATACCATAGGCGTCAACCATTCGGAATTTATTATATTTATTGCGTAAACATAAATTTCACTATTATCGACATATGATATGTGTATTTCAAAAAAATAAATAATTGAATGGAAATCCAATGTACAACTTGTAAACATGATATATTTTGAAGTGTGTAATTGAAACCCGTACCTTCATATTTAAGCAATGTTTATTATTGTTGTATATTTGGTCTTGTTATTTTTTTATTTAGCAAAGGAACATGTTCAAGATGCACTGCATACTTATATATTTTGCACTCAAATTATAATCTCAAGAAGATGTAACGTCTTGTTGAGAAAATACGTGTAATTAATGGCAGTATGCTTACGTCGATCAGGTTGTACCATTACCACTGACTTTCTGAATGAAACAAGTTAGAGAGGACGTGAACTTTCCAATTACTTCTTGCTTAGAAAGGTTCGGATCTTCCAATCTTCACAAACTACAAAATGGGTGTATATTATTAACTGACAATATCCTGCACATATACATATGATGTGGGTTTAAAAATTGTCTCATGGCCACGAAAAGTGAGAGGAAACTGTAGATACGCAAGTAAGAATATCTTTGTGATGATCAGATTCATGGAGTCGATCTTTCTTCGTACGTTAGAACACAGTATACCTGATAATAAAAAACAATGACACAGGGTTATTTAATAATGTTTTCGACATCCTTACACTTTAGTCCGTTGTTGGACTAGAGTACACGCAGAGGTTGTCATCAAATGCAGAATTTAATTTGTAGTTATTCTCTTCAATATGAGATGTCTGAATTACATTTGTCGATATTGATATTTGTAAACATGTGTTGTGCATGAATGTATTTGTAGTATTTACGTGTATGATATTATATATATGTTGCCTAACGTTCTTGGTGTATAATGTTGTAACAACTAACACATACATTTATTAACAGACATTGTAAATTGCACCCATACATTCATGTTATATGTCTTAGCCTGGTACAAATCTCAACGTACACATTTTATACTAGAGGTTCATTAATTCGATGCCCTGGCAATAACAAAAAAAAAAAGAAACGAAAAATATAATAGATGCGCTTATATTGTTCTTGTAATTTAGCAATGACTTGGATCTGTTTCATTTTCTACATATTAGCCCAAAAACTGTAAAACATACATTATCTCTTGGATCGTACACAATCAGTCCCCCGCATAGTATATATTTCGCGTTCATATGAACTGAGCCATTCCGGCCTCATGAAAGCTATCATAAAATGTTAGTTTTATAAATGTTGCGTACTTTCATTGGGTCATAATCTTGAGCTGTTACTGGGAAAGTATTGCAGCAATACTAGATCGGCATGGATTTTAGTCAGTATTGATCAAATTTAAGAATATTCTTATTAACTACGAACGAGATTGTGATTCAATTAGTTACCCTACCAATTTTTTTTTTTTTTTGGAATCGGTCAAATTGTTTAGATTTCTATATAAATGATATTTGAAACTTTTTTATCACATATATGTCACTGGCATATATCCAATCGATATCCAATCGATAAGGATTTTGCGCAGCAGTTGTCAACTTTTACGATTTCTCATATTGATCATGGGAAAACCTATGACATAATTAGTCACGGTGCTAAAGTCCATCGCAATCGGTCATGCCGTTGAGATTTCTATACTGGACAGACACAAAGAACATTTATTGAGTTGTTGATTTATAAACGGATGTGTGTGTATATATATATATATATATATATATATAACTTTAAACAAATGTAAAAATAACATTAATTTATTGTTAATAATAATACGTGTACACATTCCCGGCCAACATTTGTTATGTCTGCCCATGAGGTGTCGCAGCGTATGACATATTTTGTTGTTGTGTTGTGTGATCAGGTCAATGAAAATACTCGTCGCTCTGCCCGGAAGATGAATATTCCTTTCTTGCCACATTTGATAACCGTCATATATATGTATATGTCAGAGCTCATGTTACAGTGCATGAACTCGCCCAGCTACACTCGTAAACACAAGACATAATTATATACACTGCTGGCTCAGTTAAAAGAGACACAAATAAAAGCGGTTTTAGTTTTGTTGCCCACAGAAACGGCGTGAAGTTGATTGAGAAATCTTCTGTATATTCCACTGTCACATCGAGCATGAGGATGAAGATAGAGGGAGGTACAGCAGCACTTAATTGGTTGACAATTGATACATCAACACACTCGGTAAGTGGCTACTAAGGGGGTTTTGGGGAGTTGGTGTCTCATCCCATATAACATCAAAGTGACCCAGAAGTCATGCTGAAATTGGATGTGTCAGGTTGAAAAGTGCGGATATTGTAACAAAAATGTAAACATTGGCACAACGGTATGCGTTTACGGACTACATTCTGCTGATCTACATGAGATTGAGAAAGGACACAGAAGAGGAATGTGATACTATGTTGTGTACACTATTGGTAGGGTAGCACTTTAAAATACAGTGGTGCGCAGACTTTATCGAGTTGTGACCCATTTATATAGAAGCAAATGAACCGGTCATTGATTCATTTACAACATTGGTCCAACGTCTCAAAAGTCATGGGGGACTGACTTCATTGTACTCGAGTTACTAAATATTTAGTCCGTCCCTCTCAACTAAGAGGCACGTAGCTTGCTAGAGTACTACTCATAGTAGGTACTCCGTAGCTTCTAGCCATAATTCTCAGGGATCTCATAAAAAAGCAAGTTTATAGATAATTTATTTTAGATCAGGCAAATAAAATACTTTGGACACATTAAAAGACATGACACCCTATTGAAGACCTTACTTGAGGGTAAAGTCAAAGGGAAGCGAGCAAGAGGTAGGCAGAGATACAAGTGGGAGAGTAACATTACAAGATGGACAGGTTACAGTCTAGCAGAGTGCACCACCAAGACAAGAGACAGGAGATGTTGGAGATACGTTGCAGCCAACCTTCGTTGCGGAGACGGTACTTGATGATGATGATGAGATAAGATGATGCGTGTTGGATTTGAACTCGTGAGCACAATGTGAATGGTTTAAACAAGAGAGATCTAAGATTTAAAAAAAATGTTGTATTGATAACATCAACATACAATTTTATTTTTTAATGCTACTTACCGAAGTACAATTTCAATAATTGCATTATATATATAATGCGCGGTAAGAACCAGCACAGGTACATCGGATAATTTCCAAATTCACTCAGGCGTGAGACAGGGATGTGTACTATACCCCCTATTGTTCATAACATACAGTACTAGTAGAATCATCAGAAGAACAATTACTAAGACAAATAGACATATTACAATAAAAACATGCCAAACCTCTAACGATGAAGATAAATATAGAGAATTCCGAAGTAATGAAGATAGGAAGAACAGAAAGAAACACCAACATATATATTGGAAACAACAGACATAAACAAGTGACAGAATTCACATACCTAGGAAGAAATATAACAACAGGAGCAGCATATAAATACACAATAGATGTAGTGAAGCATACCAAGCCCTAGGACAAATGACACCAATCTTCAGAAACAATACTTTAGATTTAAACACCAAAATAACACTATTCCAAATATTATACAAACGATGTGTTACCAAGCCAAACATGGACAACGACAGCACAAGATAAACGCAAACTTATGACAGCTGAAATGACATATTTGCGCAGAATCCTAGGAATATCGCTAAAACAGAGTGAGAAATGAAGATATTAAACAAAGAACCGGTACCACTCCAATCTTGGAATATATTAAGAGAAAACAGATTAAATGGTTTGCACACATCAGCAGACGACCATCGGGCCACATACCACAGCAAGATATGCTACACAGATACAGTGAAGGCAGACTTAGAGGCCCACCACGAAAACGATGAACCATCTAAATATAAGAATCGACAAACTCCACAATATACTCAACACACTCGAGGGTCATCTCCAGAAAACTCTTCTACCCCTGACGCTGGAAGGCAACAAAGGGTTTAGCGAATAGCGAGACAAAATAGTAGTCATCTTGTGTTGGGGTACAATTGGTTTGATCATCTGTTTCTTTTGATGGTACGTTATTGGCACATCCGATTTATCATCAGCAGCTCCCTCCTTAGCAAGACGATCGATCAGCTTTCTCGTTTCCAGGTATTCCTAATACGACGGTATCCACTTCATAGCTACTTTACGCTGATTGCTTAGTTCGGTCATTAATATTTGCAGTTCTAGTAGTTGTCTGGATTAAAGCGTTTGGAGTGTTAATGTTGTATCTGCCAGGAATACTACAGGATGTGAATAAAGATCTAAGCTTAACAGTTTCTCGCTTGCCACCTTGATTGCCTTGATCGCTGCATTGTAATTATAATCGAATTACCCCGTTGCTACTCCTCTGATTGCGTCCATAACATTGCTTGGGTTCTCTCTCTCTCTCTCTCTATATATATATATATATAATTATTTATTTATTCCTGTTTCTCCATTTTATTATCTGCTGACCCATTTGTGTACACTCTGATCCATATGACTTGTAGATATTCGTTAACCAGTAAACTTAGAGTAACTGTCTTATGTTGAACATTATTCTTTTCATTCTCAGTTTTCGAGATGTTTCCACTGAATTTGCAGTATCCCTAGTTCACTAATCCAGTAGATTAGTCATTCTAAACCGTAAGTATCCATCTAGAAGACTCCTTGTTGTTTAGAAGGGCCTATCAATGTGTATTATTTTTTAAGATTGGTCGACGAAATTCTAGCGATCTTTCGCTACTAGTTTGTTTTGCTTACAAATATTGGTAACACATTTACTTATTTCGTTAATTTTTACATGTTCATTTTGCTACACCTGTTCCGGCATTTCTAGTATGGGGTTGATTTCCGAAACGAAATTTTATCTACATCGACCTTGTAACACATTTTCATTCCATAATATCAGTGGAGTTTGCTAGACCGTAACAATTGCATAGGGCAAATTCGCATTCATTTTTAAATAGAAATGCCAGATCTATTCAAGTTCTGTCTCGTCTTAGAATAAAAGTAATGCGTGCATAAACTAGTCAGAATTTTGAGAGGCGAAGTTTAGTGTCTTTAAAATCCCGTTAGGGCACATCTGTCTAGCATAATGGTTTTCAATACTGAAACGGCGCGAAGAATGTATAAATACTTGTACACGTTATGATTTCACTAGTACAAATGCACATGGTTTAATATAGCTACAACTATTAATGAGTACTTTTTTAAGAATCATTCATAACATAACAAATGTTAAACAAAACACATATTTGTAAATTGATTGCTTTATTTTTTTAATATACATCTTACTCACAACATAACTTTCAATAATCGAAGCACAGGACATAGTGCAATCTATCTTTACATATCTCCTCTGTTAACCATCAATGTCGTAGGTCTCAAGCATTGAATTATTTTGGGAAGCCTTTTCTTCCTGTCAGACGCACATATTATAACGTGGAGCTCAAACGAATAACAAGAATACAGACTCTAATGAAGAAGAAAGCAGTTATAATTTCCTACAGCGCCTGAACACTTTTATGCCATGCATCTTATATGGTACAGATACACGTAGTTCTTACACGTTTAACTCTTACAAAATAGCGAAGAGTTCAGAGTATCATATGAAATACCTCTTTCTATGAATAATGGGTAACCAGTATAACAAGATATCTTACATGCTACTAGTATTTATAGTATTGAATCCTTCACTTATATCCACTTATTTCACATATGGACATCACTGACACTATATGGTGGCTTGCCTTCATGTAATGTACTTTTTCCATAAAACATTGTGAAACATTTCCTCTAAATAGTCCATTATGTCTTATATCAGGGCTGTAGTACGTCTTCTGTGCCCTGGGCGGGGGTTTACCTAATAAACAAATAATTTATTAGTTTTTATGTGCCATTTTTTATGCTTCGGGAAAACCAGTAAATAGGGAATGGGGAGCTTACCCAATTTTTATGGGTTATTTCTAAGTACTCAATGTTATGTTCATGCTTTATATGGAGGTTTGGGAGGAATCCAACCGCCTCCCTCCACTTATCTACGGATGTGCGATTGCCTTCTACATAGACACGTAGACAAATATACCATATACCACTTTTGACTAGAGGGATGTTCTCAAATCATTGTATACTGCTGAGAGTTGGAGTCTTCGGAATATGACAGCAATGTTACAGAGCTTCACCTCCTTCCTTGTAATGTTAACAATTATTTCATCATCGATCGTAACTCCTGGCGAGCGAAACAAACAAGCCATAATATAGTTAATCTAAGCAATGACGATTGTGATAGTCTACACCAGTGTTTCCCAATTTGGGAAATTATCAATTTCATTGCTCAGGGAGCATTTCGTACAAATTGTATCTAAGCTACATTTAATAATGCTTCATTTTTTTAAATATAAAAAAGTATGTATATGTTACATACGAATTTTAGAAATATTTAGGTAGGGCATGGGGAAAAAAGTTTGGGAAACACTCGTCTACACTGTCAATGAGATTCATGTATTCGTTACTTTAAAGAAATTCTTCCTATAATTTGCATACTTAAGAAAATGTATTAAGATAATGATATGAAACTTGATATCCATATAGTGCATTACCGTTTATATATATGTATTTCATTACTGAAACAATATTTTATACTTTATGAACCAGCAAAAAAGATATCCGTGATAATGTGGTTGCAGTTATTTGCTGTGTTTTAAGACATTGCAGATTCAAAAGAGAACTGATGTATGTATGCATCAATGTAACATTGTAGGCGGTTCATTGAAATTATCATTGTTTACAGGGCAACATGTTCTGAGTGACACTCTTTGCAGGCAGCTGTTGAGAGAGGCTGAGTACCTATAGAAAACCCTGAGTACAATGAAGTTAATTCTCGGATCTTGTTGAACCCTCTTGAACCAATGACAAGCGTATTACACATGTTGACATTATGCTTGCCACAATTGTCTTGCAATATTTATGATTTATATCCATATCTGTAGATGTCGGTAGTCTTAGTAATATCAAGTAAATATCTGGTTACAGATATCAGGAAAATACTTCTTCAACCACTTCAACCTTTTTTTATAAAACTGGTGCAGGCTAATATAATAAATTTCGGGTTGTAAGTAGGGACACAACATCTGAACTGGGGACACGGGAAATAAACGACCTTTTGGGGGAAGTGGGGGAGGGGCACTGATTCGAAGGGTCCACAGAAAGGTAACAATTTTAAAGCATTTGGAAAATATGTGATAATATAAGTATTAGTGAGATATGTTATTTTCCAACAAACTTTTCGGTTATTAGCAAAGATCATTGAAGACAGCTGTTAATTTTTTTCTATGGTTATATGTAATTGGATATTTATTGTGCACTATTAAACATATGTAAAAATATTAATACACTTAGCAATTAAATCTTTGTTTTTATTTCCACATTTTCGTTATATGTTATATATTGTTATTATGTAATTTAGCACACTTGTATTGTTGTTCTCTTTTGTTACTGCATTCTAATTTCTTCTAGTTTCATGAAGATTACATAATACCACGTTGCTCACAGATAAGTGTTCCACAAATATGTTTCTGTGTGTCCCTAACCCGAGAAAGAGTTTTTTGGACAAAACGTCAATTCTTTCTCATTTTATGCTTCCTCTGTGAAAAATTGTTATTTAGCAAATTATATATATATATATATATATATATATATATATATATATATATATATAAAGTATATATATATCAAGTGTATATATATATATATATATATATATATATATATATATATATATATATATATATATATATATAATATATATATAT
>CM067322.1:77401650-77453421 GCA_034231615.1 Meghimatium bilineatum
AAGATGTCGCATAATGAGAAGATGTCGTATAAGGAGAAGATGTCGAATAAGGAGATGATGTCGTATAAAGAAATGATGTCGTATACCAAGAAGATGTCGTATAACGAGAAAATGTCGTAAAACGAGAAGATGTGTTATAAGGAGTAGATGTATAAGAAGATGGTGTATAAGGAGAAGATGTATACAAAATACAAAAGAAGGGATTAGCGGTAACTTAAATTAAAATATACTAATGATTCAGTCGTAATAAGTTCCCGCAAATAAAATATGTTGTATTGCAATGTAACGTGCACTGTATACCGCTTTGTTATACACTTGAAGCAGAAGAGAAATTCATTAAATCTCGATTCACTGTTTCATGGAGAAATTTTAAAAATAGCAATATCAACTGAGAAAACCGTATTCTACAGATCTGATTCTGAAATTAAGCATTGATATGGTGTTTGTGGATTGAAGCGATAATGTTGCGTGGAACACACTACCAACTACCAGTTGGAATCTCCTAGTTGATTTTAGGGCACATTAAACAAGTGTACAAGTCATATATCATTAAATGATTGAGTGAGAACCCCAGGAATTGCGAGCAATTAGGTCCTTCTTTCTGTGTGCAGTGGAGTAGTTTCTCTGAGCTTTCTTTCATACCCATTTCAGATTTCGGCTTAGTGCAATGCCTATTAAAGCAACCTTCTACTCAGAGGGGGTTAATAATTGTATAAAATGAAATGCTAAAAATCTTCCATAAGAGAGCCTCAATATAAAGGCATGTCATCTACTAAGGTTTTAAGCTGCATGGGTGGTTAGTATAGTGGACCATTAGTGAGACCCACAGACGCAACCGCATGCGTAGTCACATATTATAGATGTGTGCGTGTTAAACATTGTCATCTATAGAAAGTTAACATTGTAAGTGCATGTGTATTTGTCAATGGAGATATACTTCTGAAACTAGAAGCGCAGTCAAGGGGAAATACTCTGCAAATCATTTGATACTTGGAGCAGGACGAGTTATCGCTTGTTGGTATATAAGTAGGTGTCTGCTCTCTGTTATTTATGGTCCCAAAAATCGCGTAACGAAAAATAAACTTGCTATGCATGGTGTAAGAAGCGACTGAGGATATTTTAGGAAGTGAAGTTGACTATGCCACCCCTACCGAGGTCAAAGTAAATGAAAATAATTGGATGGATTTTGACGTGCCAAAAGCTGTCTCAGATTTCAAATGCGCCAATATACGCCACCATTTTTATACTAAAATTTTTATTGCTTTTATTTTATTTTAATTCTTTAGTAAGATAAAGAAACGTCATATACATAGAACAAGAATGATAAAATTAACAAAGCAAAGTCCATCTCGTCTATTTTAGGTCCTTGATATTAAAAATCGTAATCCAAAAGCTATAACTTGTTTAGCGTATACGTAAATTCGGTCCCGATCATGACTGTATAAATATAAACACACTGTATAGATCTCATATTGTGGTCATGACTGAACTAATATAAACACAATATGTATAGATCTGACATTGTGATCATGACTGTACTAATATAAACACACTGTATACATTTTATATTGCAATTAAGACTATTAATATAAACACACTGTATATATCTTATATTGCGGTCAAGACTGTACTAATATAAACATAATGTATAGATCTTATATTGCGATCATGAGCAGTGCCGTATTTTAGACTTGATAAGGCCCTAAGCTATTTGAGATATGTGGCCCCTTTATAAGTCCAGATATTATATATCAGTGCCAAATATAATTTTTCTGGGGCCTCCAAAACAGTGGGGTCCATAAGCTATAGTTTGTTTAGCTTATATGTAAATCTGATCCTGATCAGGACTGTATAAATATAAATACACTGTATAGATCTTATTTTGCGGCCAAAACTGTAATAATATAAACATACTGCATATATCTTATAATGTAGACGGATATATATATACTATGAACACACAATATATTTATTTTGTTATTTAATTTTTGATGAAATATGCTATGCACAACTAATACATATAACCGTTTCGCTTGTACAAGACAGGCGACCGCTTTACATCCACGAGCTAATTATTCCCAGTTTGGTTTATGAGAAGTGCAAAACTAAGGCAGAAAATAAAACGGTTGATCGCTTCATTAGTCCTAGCATGCGCCTGTATAAAACTTTAGCATGAATTAGATCATGGATTGTTGTAGGAGACCCATGTTTATTTTCCTTAATTTTCGTCTATGATACACATACCAGTATCGCGAATCCGTGCTCACAATTCGTCACAGGGTCACACGGAATCTTTACTTGATAAAAGTATAGGAGAAGAACAGCACTTGCCAAAATATTCTCAGAAAATAAAATAAAAAACGTAGCCGAAGACGGATGTGTCGGGCCATTGGCGCAAATAAAACGGCGACACAACGCATTTCCATTCTCATGACTACATCTTGCTGGAAATCTAGTAGGACCATGGTCATGCTACAAAGGAGATCCAGCAGGAGTTTGAGAATGAACGCTGAAGAAGATGAAATAAAATGTGTGTTAAGTTATGTTATAGACATGCCCTTTATTTAATTTAAAACACACAATATAATAAAACAAATGTACTTATTATCTAAAACGTTAATGCAATACTTACATTTATAGACATTCCCATAAAGCAAAAAATGAATCATAAAATAGTGTTGGGAAGTAACAACTAAATAGGTTTATTAAACGAAATAATGAACACTGTTGAAAGAAAGAAAGAGCAAATTTTTATTTCCAAATTTAATACTATGTAAAGTGAATAAAATGTACTAAAGTAAAGATACACTATTTCTTGATGACAAACGTATAACACACAATCTTTCTTTATGTCATACTTATGTCCCTCTGTCTTTCTTTATGTCATACGTGTGACCTACAATCTTTCTTTATGACAAACGTATGACACACGATTGTTCTTGATGACAAGCATATGACAAAATCGTTATTTATGACAAACACATACAACACACCGTCGTTCTTTATGGCAAATTTATAGCACACAATCTTTCTTTATGACAAACGTATGACACAAACAAAGATGTGTGACACGAGCAAACAATGGGGTTCTCACGTAAGTATTTTGTTTAATGTGTGCAAGGTAGAGTCCAAAAAATGCATTGCCATAAATCTTGGAAACATTTTATTTACATTTGTGATTTACGTTCCTGATAATCTTTCTTCTATTGCAATATTTCAGTGGGCCAAAGAGTTCACTGGTAGAGTCCATCTACTCTAAATGTGGAAGTAGCAGAGAGGCGCAAAGAAAATCATGGAGGTCAACATCAAGAAATGTTGTGATTTAATCAATTTTTGATATTATGCCTATTTTTAGCATTATTCCACTACACACCACTCTATATTTACTACTCATGTGATAGTAAATGAAAATATTTACTGAAGAGTTGATAGACTCCAGAATAAGAGATATCGCACCTATGATCATCCCAGCCCTTAAGTATCGACCTGTAACTGAAAGCTCGCTTTCAAATGCTAAAGCAAGCATACTGACACTGAGTGGAACAAAACAAACGATAAACAAAATAGAGATCATAACAACCATTTTGGCTACTTTTTTATTACGATTATAAAACTTATCAGCTTGCGATTTAATCGCAGATTCATGACTCCATCTATTCGCTATCTTCAGCTCAATAACTAGTGTTACAGAACAAATAACTATTATTCCAAAAGCAAGAAAAGGCATGATAAAGTTATTGATGGTAAAAGAAATTCTCTCAACATTTTGTCGATCTATATTATAAACGAGACCAACAATAGTTTTATTTCTTAACGGAGAAAACTTCGTGTCCAGTTTATTGACCATGTACACTGGTGCCAGGCTACACAAGGAAACAATAAAAATGCAGATAATGACCACAGACACTCGTCTTGGAGTAATGATACATTTTATCTGTAGAGAATATAATGTGTAAAAACTAATTAGACAAATTGATGTAAAATTTTCGAGAAGTCTATGTGCGCTCATTAAAAAAAATGGAACAAAATGATGTCATAAATGATGTGTAATGAACCTATCTATGTTTCTTCAACCCCTGAACACGGTGCATAAGGCGGAAACTAGAGCTCTCCAGTCGAGCGATTTGATGGAAATTTGTAATTCTTGTATGTTTTTGAGACATAGTCAAACCCTCGTTGATGGATGTTCTGCGAAGAGATGGATGTTCTTGGTCTTCATTTTTTTTATTTTGCCATCTGGTACCCATTTTAATGCTTGTAGTGGCAGTCTGTTGTCATTCATTCTAAATACATTTCCGATATAAGTGAATCTATTTATTATTAATGTTATAGAAACATATTGCTATTTTGTGTCTTCTCATAATTGCAATGAAAACTGTTTCCAAAATAAATCATTCGTTCCCCACATTTTCAATCCACATGGATGAGAACAGATTATGTATAGCTTATCTATGTTTAAGAATGCGGGTTCTTTTAGTCTACGTCGAATGTCTTCTGAATTGACCATCTTGACATATGCATACAGTAGCGCATTATTCTAAGTTGTATCAACCAGTTCTTTCCAACATTGTAATGTATGCTTTATATATCACAGACATCCCTGATGAGAGAATCAGAAGTTTAGCGAGAACATATATGTTAAATGTATTTTTGATAGTAAATGTATGTTCATTTTGTAGTATTAAAGAAAAGTTTATTATAAAATAGTGTATATAATATATATATATATATATATATATATATATATATATATATATATATATATATATATATATATATATATATATATATATATATATATATATATATATATATATATATAATATAACGCACCTTTAATGGTGCTGTCACACACAAGCATCTCTCCAATGTGATTATAGCTGTGATCCAGCTAGATATTCGAGAGAATGTAAGATGCAACATTGTAGGTACAAGATAAGTAACTTCCAATGCATCAAATGGCAAATCCGCTTCCCTTAATGCTGGAGTATAAAAAGTGTTAATGGTAACCAATGTTGATAGACAACCCAGGTCCGAGATTGATAAACCTGTATGGATGTAAGCAAAAAGTGTTAATTATGTTTCATTGTTATGATACGCAGGGAATAGCCTTGCGATTCCAGCCGTTTAAATGTTTTCCGTAACGCAGACACTTAACTGGCTGGACTCGCAAGCCTATTCACATGCGTGCATACTGTTGCGAGGGAGAGGAGATGGCTTCCGTCCTCATTTGCAGAGCCTGTGAAATGTGAGTTCGCTAACATCTCACACCCCTACGGCATTAATAAATGCTATGGGCTACTTTACGTTTTTTATACTAAGTGAATATGATTCAGAAAGTCAAAACAGGTGATGTACGTATGAGATGGATATAGTTCTTAGATAGAGCTAAAATGCGTGTTTCACTGTGAAAACTCATGTTTATATTTGTCCCCGGACACACGAATGTGGAGGTAAGCCTCGCCACCATAACAGATGTTCAGCCTATGAACCGAGAAGATGTACTCATTGCACTTCCTGAGTTCACACGATCATAAGCTTTTTAAATAAATGAGCATCAGTAAATATAGAGTATGTACTATTTGGGAGTGAAGATAGTCGTAGCCAGTAGAGAACACCTAGAAAGATAACCATCAGCCGTTATACACTGAGAGATTTACTGACGCGAAAATCTGAGCACCTATGGACATGTTCGGTATACGAAGAGAATAATCAACATTTCTAGTACCTAATACCTAATTGCATCAGAATACGTTCAGAGTTCTAAAAAAACAATATTATCGTTAATGCTAATGTTCATAAACATATGGATCTTCGTGTAATTAAATGTATCCTTGTTCACCAACCTTTATTGCAATTTGGTGTTGATTTGTTAGTATTTTGTAATTTTCATTGATGGGTTATTCTAATATTTATTTTAATATTTTAGTTCTGAATGTATTTAATCGTAATGCTGTACCACGAATAAGAGGCAGCGGCAAACGTGAAAGTAATAATATCATAATGGTTTAATGTACAGAAAGGAGTTAGACATGGATACACACTATCACCGTAACTGTTCAACATCTACGCTAGAAACATAATATGAAATATAAAAGATGATATGATGCATGCTTATTTCCCAACTCTTACTATCGGCGGTCAGCAGATCCCTGAAATCTTATCAAGAAAGCTCTGCTCTGTTTTTGTCATATAAAGAGACTTAAAAGCATGGAAAGGTTCATAGCTGAAGGCAGAGTTAACGGCAACAGGGGAAGAGGGTGACAAAGACTAAGATTGTGCATTTATATAACAGATTACCTAAATATGTCTCTAGCTTCGGCAGGTCAACTCTCCCACAATCGCGGAGAGTTAAGAGAATCCATAAAGAAGACCACGTTCTAGAAAAAAAACATGTCACATGATCTTGAGTTATAAATGTGTAGAATATATTTTACTGTGTTGCAAAATGTGTCAACTGGATTGCGCGGTTCTCAATGTGTAATGTGCTGGACACTGAGACAGTTCAAAAATAATTTATTTCTTGTAGGATCCGCAATGTTTATATTCGATTGTAGAAGAAATAGAAATCTGATCTCCCTAGCGTAGTGGTAAGCCGTTAGCATTGTTCTCAAGAGGTCACAGGTTTAGTCTTGCTCGCGATGTCTTGCTACAAAGTGAATTTTCGGAAATCCACGGGGATTTTCACTTGAAGCTACAACGTTATGTGCAATGAGAGGTACTATCGACAGACGGAGTACCACTTTGTTGAGAGGGGCAATATATATATGATGTATGCCGAGTATAATGAAGTAATTCCTCTACCCTTATTCAAACCATTCCAATTTGCAATGTATTTACTTTCGACGAAAATAAATATGGAGTTTCGATAACTCTATCTAACGCCAAATTATTAGCGTAGAATAAATATCATCATATACAACAAATAGTGAATATCTATATACAAACATTCTGTGATGGTATATAAGGCCGAGGAAGCCACGGGGATTAAAAGCTGAAGGGGGAAAACAACTAAGTGTGCGGTACACATGAGACGCACTCATGCCATGACAGTGAAGTGCGGCTGGGCAACCTTGAAGAGACTGATATCGTACTATGTATATCATAAACCAATCAACGAGCCAAGAACGTATGCATATTATCAATAATTATATTAGACAAGGTACATGGAATGTCAGAATGATATAACATAAAGAACATTTAGGCGAGTAACTTTCTTTAATCTTTGTTAGGTAAACTTCTTCCGGTCCTTTTATACCACCTTTTATACGGTCCTTTTATGGAACTATTATACCACCGTAGATGAATGTGTCGGGCCATTGGCGCAAATGAAACGGCAACAAAACTCATTTTCATTCTCTAGACTATATGCAACTGGGAATCTTGTAGGAACATTGTCCTGTTACAAGAAAAATCAAGTAGAAGTTTGAGAATAATCCCTGAATCTATTATCACCATGTATATATTTCTCATTGTGATTATTGATATTGATTATTATTATTCACTGCATTTCATTTCTATAAATATGTGTAAAAAAGATTGAATTATTTGCCACTATTTTATGCTCTGATAATAAATAAAATATGACATGTACGGCCTGCTATATACATGGTGGTTGATGTATCACCAATTTATTGTTCTATAAAACATCTATGGCACGAGACACGGCGCATAGTCTACATTCAAGGTTCTCCAGCTAATCTGTAATAGCTCGAAGCTGCTCTAACACGTTTGTGGGACTGGATTTCACATCATTTTCTGCAGAGACTTGTGAGTTCCATGCGCAGCTGCTGTACAGATTCTTTACAAGCCGGTGGTGAACACACCATATACTGAGATCTGAATATGGTTTTTGTATTTGTTGAATTTTTGGTTTTCTCCGTTGTCTGAAAGTATTGCAAAGAATTTTATAAAAATAGAATGAACACATGAATAGCCAGGATGGATTAATAGAAAAATTAAAAGCAATTCTGAAAATAAATACTTGTATATACTTCTATTTAAGATTGACGCTATCTTCCTGGATTATTATTGTGGTAGTATTTTTAATGTATGCCAGTTATTTTTTTTTTGGGGGGGGGGGGGGATCTAAATTTAATTAAAAAAATTTAAAAAAAAAAGAAAAAAAAAGAAAAAAAAATTTAAAAAAAAAATCCACAGGTAATACCAGCAGGCAAGTAATATAACATATAATCAACAGCCAACCCAGACAGGAACAACACAGAGATGACACAACACAACAAAGAGCACCAACCAGACAGAATAAAGTCCTTATAAGGGCTATAAACTTCATTTCATAATTTAAAAAAAAAAAAAATTATCTTTCTCCACAGGTACAATCAGCAGCCGATACTGCACAGCCAATGTCAGCATAGACAACTACAGACAACATGTGTTCCAGACCCTCTAAAGCGAATGAACAGCACAGGAAAGAAGCAGAAGAAAGCGCCCCAACCAATCCTGCACAAAGTCCTTTTAGGGACTGCCACCTTATAATCCAGACCGACACAGCTAAGGAACAACACAGCAAATAGCTCTGAATAGAAGAAAGAGCTCCAACCAATCACCACAAAGTCCTTCTAAGGACTACCACCTTATAGTCTCATCAATACCAGAGACAGGCAGAGCCACAACATAGTCCATACAAGGACTGCAGCTAGGAGGCCCTTCAGCGAACCCGGCTAACAGAGCCACATCCCAGGCAGTCAAGCCACAAAAACCACAGGTCCCCAACCGCCTCGATATAACCAATATGGACACCAGTCCTAGGTTGAAAGAGCCGGGCCTCGACCATATGAGGCATAAACCCCTATTTAACAAACAAATGTATGCCAGTATATGTTATTGATACATGTAGAGAAATAAAGAAACTTTAAACATGTGAAACATTTGTAGCCAACATAAAGTTTAAGAATTACAATGCATTCAAATATTTTCAGTGGCGTGTGATCATTCGGCTAATAGGACCAGGCTAGTCCCAAATCATTTTAGTATAATAAACTATTTGAGTTTCACTTCCGCTGACCATCAATGTATAAACATACATTTAAAAACTACTTGCAGCAGTGCCATGATTTACTTTGTCAATATGCACACCAATATCCTTCAGTGTATTTATCAATTTATCACACTGACACCAAATATGCTTAATATGTATAAGTCGTTCCTTAAGACAAGCGTATACGTTAGTCCCTTAATGTCATTAGAAAAAAAGACGACTGTTAGTGTGCCATTATTAGTAAATAAACGTTTCATTTTACATGTTATATGCGGTAATACGCGAGGTATTTGGCGTATGTAATCGTTCCAGATCATGTGAATAGTGTAACTGTTCGCTATCATTTTAATTTGATACATTTCAACGTGAGGGATATGAAATAGGAACTAATGGGAAGAAAGAATGTTCCCATAAAGGATGTCGTTAGTTCATTTTATGTAAACATGATAGAGTTCAGTGTGTTGCGATATTATTAAGCCTACCGAAGTGTGTTCTCGGTCGAAAGTTATTTCGTATTTTGAACCATTATATTTGAACAAAAGCAGAAACTAATAGCGAAACCTTAGACCATTTCCTGACATTTCTGTTAAAACAAACATGGACTATACACGACATTTCAAAACAATGTGATACATTTCGTTAAAATAGTTAGCCAGGTCGAAAGTTGGCAAATACAGCCTAAGCGGAGAGTTGAATGTTATTTCATAGACCATGAAAGTTGTGTGGTCGATAGATGTATGTATCCTATATTAGAAAGTTTCTTAGACAAAATTCAGACTCTGTCGATGAGATACAGTTTCTCAACCGCGGATTAATTCCATTTTTGCTATATCAAGCATAAACAAAATAATGGACGCTGCATTTCCCCTAAAGTTGTCACATTCATGTTAGAGTGTTTATTTTCGATTATCTCGATAGCCTACAGTAAAGGTACTCTTTGTCCCCAATGAGAAAAGAACTGCATGAGACTAAATATGTTAATTATACATACCTAATAGACTGATGTTCACGGAATCTGTGAAACCTTGCTGGACAAAGCAGATAATGTTTATGATGTTTGTCACGATACCAAACACATCGATTATCTGACAAACTACAGTGAACAAGACATACGTTAATACGACTAATGCCTGGTCACTTATTCCAGATAGATCGTAGATGTAAATCTCAATGCTGGAAATATTTGTTTGCATATAACTGTCAGACATGGTTTATCATAGTTTACTCATAAAACACAGTGCTGGAAATATTCCTTTGTACAAAATGTCGAAAATGGTATATCACAACTTTTCGTTGTTGTGTCTTCATTGTGTCAGAGATTATCTCTTTATCTCCAGTGTGGTTTTCCTAACCTGCCGTAATGCATTTAAAATTAACTATTCAATTGTTGAATATACAAAAAATACATGGAGAAATACTACAAGTTGAACATTATCAATATCTCGGAAACATAATAAAAGATAATTGTAGATGTAAAACAAAAGTCAAAAGGAGAATAGGAATGGCTAAAAGAACTTTTAATGACATTAGAAAACTATTGGCATCTAAACAAACTACAAACAAGTGAAAATTTATAATAGTAAAATGGCATATATTTCTCAGAAACATGGATAATAGACAAATAACTAGAAGACTTCATTGATGCCTTTCAAATGTGGATATATAGTAGAATAGGGAGCATTTCATGGAAAGAGAACAAACAAAGAGGTGCTAACAACATTCGTATGAAGAAAGAATTATTAAAGGAAATAAAGATGAAACACATAAACTATTTTTGAAATATGTTATGCTACCGTGCCACCTTGACATGCCACCTTGTTGAAGACGTTACTTGAGTGTAACGTAGACGGGAGACGATCAAGAGTTAGGCAGAAATACAAGTAGGAGAGTAACAACATGAGATTGACATGATACAGTCTAGCTGAATATACAACCAATATAATAGACAGGGGGTGTTGAAAGTGTGTTGCAGTGAACCTTCGTTGCGGTTACGACACTTGATCATGATGATAGAGTTGTAGGATTTTGCTTCTTAGTAGCGTAAGAGAGATGCTTACCTGAAATTGATTTACCTTCTTTCTGAGATAATGAGTTAATGGGCAAGCACAACTAAAACTAGTGAAATACAGTATATTTTGTGTGATTAAATAAAACTTTAGACCTATTATGGGCACAGTTTTTAAGTATTTCCAGATCTCTAATATCTAACTAAACTTCTGGGGGGTATACACAGTTGTAACACAGTAGTAAATATGAATATAACAAATCGATTTAACTGTCTTGATAAATATGACATATACTAAAAGAATTAGCACACGAGCTACAGCTTAAATGACTGTAATTAGGATGCATACTTTATTTATGTAAACACTGAAACAGTAATTTATGAAATTGTATATTTTAAGACATGCTTAGTAATTCACAGTAAGTTTTCTGAAACACGCTATTAATCATTAATCTATTCAGTCTTGTAACAAATTGTTAGCTAATTCTATTGATTTATGGAAATTGTTAATCACCAACGGATTGAGTTCGTAACACGACAGTGGTGAATATTTGAGTTAGTCAGGGAGTTCTAATCACCAGTATGCATTTATGGACTTTTGCGATTGCAGACGGTCATTAAGCAAAAGGAGGAAGCAATCCTTTCAACATTTCCTCATGAATGTGAACGTTTCAAGCGATCATGTGACATCAACAAAACATTTTTCTTTGTGCTTTTCTCTTATTTCGTCCATATATTTAAACATATTATTTCTGCACAATGTTTCTCCCGTACGCAAGTTATACTTCCAAACAGCCAGAGTTTCGACCGTGTTTGCCCAGATTTTAGATTCTATGAAAATGAAAAAAACCCTTTCTTAATGATTTACTGCTGTTCTTAAGCATCATCATTGTTCTACCGTGAACACGCTGGCTTTCGACCAGTTCTCCAAATAGTGCTTCTTTTGGGATGCTGAAGTTTGGCATTTTGCGGACGTGACCAAGCAACAAATCTACGTGTATGAAATTTTTCCATGGTAGCTTTGTTTGTTTGTTGAGTAGTGGATTCGACTAGGCCATCTCGGGTTGCCTAGTCACGTCACTTTCAACCTAGTCCTAAGAAGGACTTTTTGGTTATATCGCGACGCTGGGTGCGGACAGGGAACTGACGAAAAGTTCTTGAGCCTTGGCGAAAAGTCGAAAAGGCTGTCGAAAGTTTTGCTGAAGCTTGTCTACAATCTCGGGACGTACTGCGGATAAGAAGAGTCTTTTCTCTCTTGGAAGTTTCCAAGTCCACAGCAGGTTCCCACTTCAGCTGGAGATCGTCCGATCCTTGCTACCTTGGCCAGATTTCTCTGTTGCCCAGGGTGCTCCGCGGGGAGGCGTAGCAAGGTCTGGACCAGTATGAGTCCTGGTCCTGGCGAGCGAAGCGAGCACAGGTGTTCGCTTCAACGTCTCTGCACCCCTCCATGGTAGCTGAATGCGGCTAATACTTTTATATTGGCTATTTTGTGGTGTCATTTGATGTTGTATATTTTGTGGAGACATCTTAGATGAAAAATGTTAAGCATCCTCTCATATTGTGTGTAGGTAGTCCAATTTGGGGTCAGTAGTATAGTGTACTTAATGCACATGTTTGTTAAATCAATATCTTTGTTTTACATTTTACCTTATGTTTTTTTTAGCTCACTTTGACAGTCTGCCAAAATTGGTAGCCACTTTCACTATACGTACGGTGGTTTCATTATCTAGGGAAAGGGTGGATGTAATTGGTGATCATAGGTAACACAAGTTGTCAACTTGCTATATATGTATATTGTTTAAAGTGATGTTTATTAGAGCTGCAAATCCTTGGCACATTAGCACAGTTTTAGTGATACTTCTGTCATAGAAAACAGTTCGCAGGCCTTTGTCATGTTGTCATTTTATGAGTGCAAGGTGTACTCACTGTGATCTACTACTGCAGCATCATCATAGGATTGAAAGACATGACATGTGTTATGTAACAATATGATTGTCAAACGTCGAATGACTTGTATAGCATTGTGAATGTCATCAGTTGTCTGATTATTGTAAAATTGTGATTGTTAAAAATCGACTGATCTGTAAAAACGTGGTTGTCACAAGCCGACTGACCTGTGTAACAACACGATTGTTACAAATCAACTTACTGAGTTATCTAACAATGTCATAGTCACTATTGATAGACAGTCAAACGTAAACAAACTACCAAAGTAGGAACAGTAAATATCTGTGGATTAAGAAACAAAGTAGAACATCTTATAGAAGATATGAAGGAACGAAATATTTGAAATTTAGGCCTGGCAGACTTCAGAATTAAAGGTATGAAATGTAAACAACTGCATCTAAATTACACACTACTCAATACCAATATTGATCCAAATACATGCGCTAAACATGGAGATGGATTTATAATAGGACCAGTGTTATTGAATGGTAAAGTGGATATCAGGTGCGTATCATAAAGGATAGCAACAGTTGTTGTGACAGTGACCGGCGTAAGTACAACTTATATTCAAGTGTACACACCATGTTAGGCTCTAAACAATGAAGTTGAAGAATGTTTTATAAACTTAATATTATATCGAGTACAGTTCAAATAAATCAATAATAATGAAAATCATTAACGATGCTAAAACTAAATATTGGCAAGAAAAAAATGACGAACAGCTAAGTACAGATTACAATCAAGCACCAAAGAAACTCTACACACAAATTAAGACTATGAGAAACAATAAAGAATCAATCAAGTGTCAAGCCGAGAGCGTAGGCGATCATGTTTCTCCACGACTCTCTGTCTCTTGTGTTGTCAATAAGTTCTTCAGTTGGTGAACTTCTACCGTGCCACATTACTAATCCTTCTAGCAACTTTTCTCTTTATCGTACCCTATCTCTTCTCCCCGTGATCTTTCCAGTGGTTATTAAGTGTTCGTGTTCTTCTCAGCACATGCCCTAGAAATCGTGACTGTCTGTCCCTAATGTTTGATATAATTGAACTTATGATATAATGTTTGATCTTTTTACGCCAGGATCAGTGAGAACCTCTGCATCAGTTTTCTTAGCTGTCCGTGGTATTTTCATTCTTCTTCTCAGAAACCACATCTCTGTAGATTCTAATTCGTTTTGAATTTTTTTGTTTACAGTCCATGCTTCACATCCATTAAAAAAAAGAATTTGTTCGATATAACTTCTCAGCACTCGAAATAAGGTCTGCATTGATAGATGTCCATTGCACAAAATGGTTCTCATTTTTTAATGCTGATTTGGCTTATGCTATTCGGCTCTTTATCTCACTTGAGCATCTACCTTCTGATGTTAACAGGGTGCCAAGATGTTTCACTTTTTCAACTTGTGTTAATTTTGTTTCGTTAATCTCATTATGTTGCATAATTATCTCTGTTTTCTTCTAGTTTGAACCGAGGCCCGTGTTTTCACTTTCTTTCACTACTTTATTTAACAGAGTTTGTAGTTCCTGTTTTCTTCCTGCGATCAGTACTGTGTCGTCAGCATATCTCAAGTTATTTATATTACATCCTTCCATTTTTATTCCTGGAATATCTTTTACATTTCACATAATGTATTCTGTATACAGGGAGAAAAGATCCGGTGACATTATACAACCTTGCCTGACACACATTTCTGTCTTTTGAAATCTACCTATAGTATTGTTAACTCTCACCGCCGCCGTTTGTTTCCAATACATATTTCTTACTATTCTTAGATCTCTCCCATCAACGTTAATATTTTCTAACACTTTTATAATTCCAGAATGCTTCACCTTGTCAAATGCTTTGCTATAATCTATGAAACACAGATAAAGGTCTTGTACTTCTATGGCCCTCTCTTTTAAAGTTCTTACTATATATAGGGCATTTCTTGTGCCTTTTCCTTCTACGAATCCGCATTGTTCTAGTTTTATTTTTCTTCTCATACGTCTCATTATTATGCGCAGTAGAATCTTGATATGAGAAACAGGGAGAATACATATAAACCAATCGAAATAATAAATAATGAAATCAATGACCAGAAACGAAACATGGAGAGGTGGCAACAGTATTTCAAAAATTGATAAATCTGAAATATTGAGGGGGCGCCAACATATTAAACAATATAACGGAAGAGTTAGAACTAAACATTTTGCTAGCAGAAATAGAAAATGCCATACAATCTGCTCCATGAAACAAAACTCCAGGACACGAAAACATACAAGTTGAATTAATCAAAGCAGCGGCAGATATAGGGATAACATGGTTAAATAGGCTATTTAATATAATGAGGTACACACAAGATATACCAGAAGACTTGAAAATGCTGTAATAACACTTATCTGGAAGAAAATAGGCAACAAAAGAGAATGTACAAAGTACAGTTGCATTTCCCGTCTAAACCACAATGGAAAAATATTCTACATAATTCAAGAAAGAAGATTACTATCATTCATCGAACCACAGCTAGCATTATTCAAATGGGATTCCTATAGAACAAACGCTGCACAGATGACCTTTTCTACACTCATACAAGTGGCAGTCAAAAACAACTGAACACAAAGAAAAAAAAATTGCATATCGCGTTTGTCGACCAAGAAAATGCTTTCGACTGAGTAGACAGCAACATCTTTGTAAATACTATCAGAATATGGTGTTTCACAACATCTAATGAACTTGTGTAGAAGTATTTACACAGGCAAGCAATGTTCAGTTAGAACGAGCGAGTGTTTGGGCTTTCAGATGAATTCCACATAAATTCTGGAGTGCGACATGGATGTGTTCTATCTCCCATGTTATACATCACATATATCGACTGCATATGAAAAATTGCCAACACTAATGAAGAAGACAACCTAAACATCCTCCTGAACTAATTTTATTTTTAAAGGGGATCCAACAATAATAGCAACAACTAAAGAACAACTACAACATCATATAAATAGACTCCTCACAGCATAAGAATTTTAACATGAAGATAAACAAAGAAAAAACGGAGGTAATTGCAATTGAAAAAACAGAATAAAATACCACTATTCAAATCGATGATCAACAACATGTTGTTCAACAGGTGAAAGATTTCACTTATCTTGGAGGCATCATATCATCGAATGGGGAAAACATCAAATAAATCCAACATAGATGCGGCATTAAAGACAAGGAAGAACAACTAATAGAAGAAATGATTAAAAGGAAAATACAAATTCTAGGAATTACAGACACAAGAACAAAAGGTAGAGGTGTGAAGAGGGCACACAACAACTTTACAATTACACATTCAGGTGTAAACGAGAATGACAATGCGAAACATGGTGTAGGGTTTATAGTGGAAGAAAAAATTTCCAAAACATTTTAGAAATAAGCTATATTTCAGAAAGAATAATGAGCGTTACAATATTAGAAAACAACAAAAGAACAACTTACATACACATAGGCTCCCCATGCAACAACAACCAGATAGACAGTGAAGAATTCTATGAACTATTGAATGAAAACATAAACAAAATAGATAAAGAGAATGCCCTAATAGTAATGGGAGATTTTAACGGAAGGCCAGGGAAAAGAACAAGTGAAGACAGTAGAAACCTAGGACCTTTTGGGGATACACTAACAACAAGAAATGAAAATGGAGACAGATTACTAGAGATATGCAGTCAAAACGAACTATACATCACTAATACTTTCTTTAAACACAGAGAGTCACATATCTATACTGGCACAAATGGAACAAGCCTGAATGCAGAAGCCAGATTGACTTCATATTAACAAAAACCAAGAACAGAAGAGAAATCACGGACAGTAGAGCCGTACCTAATTTATCAGATGATACAGACCACCATATGGTTATGGCTACCATCAGAAAGTCAAATGCAAGCGAACATATTGATAAAATACACAAGAAAGACAATGACAAGATCATTAGAATTAACAAGCTTTAAGATGAAAACATATTAAAACTCTTTGAAAGACAAATAGCAGAAGAATACAAGAAATTAAACCCAGAAACAAGATCAGTAGAAGAAGAGTGGACACAATTTAAATCCTTAGTAATGAACTGGGGCAGGAGAGATACAGTCAGATAAATTTAAAGTCATATATTCAGGAGGACAAAAACACGAGAGGGGGGTAGGAGTATTATTAGACACAGAAACAGGAAAAACGGTGAAGGGTTTTATGGCAATATCAGATCGGGTAATATTAGTTAAACTAACAGGAAAACCGTTGGATATCAACATTGTGCAGGTATATGCACCTACATCAAGCAGTTCAGAGGAGGACATCGAAATTTTCTATGAAGATTTAGAAATCGCAATGAAACAGTGTAAAAATCAGGAAGTAACTATAGTAATGGGGGACTTTAACGCAAAAGTAGGTGAAACAGAAATTAAAGATGTGACAGGAAGATTTGGTTTAGGAACTAAGAATGAAAGAGGCGATTTATTGATAGAGTGGGCACAGGCACATAATTTAATAATAGGGAATACATGGTTCAAGCAACATCCAAGAAGGCTGTGTACATGGATTAGCCCAGGTGATAATACTCGGAACCAAATTGATTACATTTTAGTCTCTAAAAGACATAGAAACAGCATTAGATCTATGAAAACAAGGCCAGGTGCTGACTGCAACAGTGATCATATACTACTGGTAGCGAAATTGTGTATAAGATTAAAGAAGATCAATAGAGCACCAAGGAATATGAAATTAGATTTAGCTTTATTGAAATCAGATGCTGACATTAAAGAAAGATACAACATAATTGTACAAAATAGATACAATGCCATTGCAAAGATTCAGAGTATTGAAGATCAATGGAACATGCTAAAACAGTCGATAAACCAAACATCTAAAGAGATAATACCAAAAGTAAAACATACATCAAAACAAAAATGGATGACAGAAGAAATATTAGAATTGATGAGCACCAGAAGGAAAAATAAACACAAGATAGTGGAATATCAGAAAATACATAAGGAGATACGAGAGAAATGCAAAATAGCAAAAGAAAGCTGGCTGAACAAGAAATGCACAGAAATAGAATTGCATTACAACCAAGATACAACATTACTATATAAGAAAATTGAGATGATAACAGGAAAGAGAACGCAAACAGTTACAGGGTGTCTAAAATCTAAGGCAGGGCAGGTATTAATGGGAATAGATCACATAGTACAGAGATGGTCAGAATATATCAAAGAACTTTATGAGGACAATAGACCAGAAATAAACATACAAGATAACGGCGAGGGTCCATCAATACTCACAGCAGAAGTAAGGGAGGCACTAAGACACATGAAATATGGCAAAGCCCCAGGTCCAGACAATATCACATTAGAAGAATTAGCAGCTTTAGATGACTTTGGAGTTGAAATAATCACAAAATTGCTGAATGACATATATAACAGCGGAAACATACCCGATGACTTAATGAGATCCATATTCATAGCATTACCTAAGAAACCAGGGACCACCGAATGTGAAGAACACCGTACAATCAGCCTCATGAGCCAAATAACCAAAATACTGCTCAGAATCATCATGAAGAGAGTGAGAAACAAAATAAAACCAGAAATAAGTCCAGAACAATGTGGATTTGTAGAAGGCAAAGGCACCAACAATGCGATTTATATATTGAGAACACTAATAGAGAGGTCTATAGAGGTAAAAACAGATCTGTACCTCTGTTTTATAGACTACACTAAAGCTTTTGACAAAGTTAAACATAGCGAAATTATACACATGCTAGAGAATCTGAACATTGACAGCAAGGATTTAAAAATAATCAAGAACATGTACTGGCAACAAACAGCAGCAATAAGAGTAGGAAAGCAAATAAAACAAATAAAACAAATAAAACAAGGAGTCAGACAGGGATGCGTGCTTTCACCAGACATGTTCTCTCTATACAGTGAAAACATATTGCGTGCAATAGTAGATATCCCAGGAATATCAGTGGGAGGACATAACATAAATAATTTGAGATATGCGGATGACACTGTTCTGATTGCAAAAAGTGAAGACCTTCAAAAATTAATTAAAGTAGTAGTCACAGAAAGCAAAGAGAAAGGCCTCTTACTAAATATCAAGAAAACAGAAGTAATGGTTATTTCAAAGAAAGAAAATAACACACCTTGCAAGATCATAGTGAATGATATAGTATTAAAACAGGTCCACCAATTCAAATATCTAGGTACAATTATAACAGCAGATGGAAGAAGTTCAACAGAAATAAGATGCAGAATAGGACAGGCAAAAACAACATTCAGAAAAATGAAAAATATACTGTGTAATATGACCTTGTCATTAGAGGTGAGAAAGAGAGTTCTGCAGTGCTATATAACCCCTATACTAACATATGGGTGCGAGTCTTGGACAATAAACAAACTGGAAAGTGGGAGATTGGAGGCAACAGAGATGTGGTTCTACAGAAGAATGCTGAGAATACCATGGACTGCCAGAAAAACTAATGTAGAGGTGTTAAAAGAGTTAAATGCGAAACGGACCTTAATCAACAATATAAGAAAAAGGCAATCTTCTTTTTTTGGCCACCTCATGAGACAGGCAGGTTTAGAGAACATAATCACAACAGGCAAGATTGAAGGCACCAGAGACAGAGGGCGACAACGTGAGAAAATATTAGACAGTTTGACAACCTGGCACAACAAAGAAACAACAACGACTTTGATACATAATACTGTGGACAGAGAGCTGTGGAGAGCCATGACCGCCTACGCCACCCGGCACGGCACCTGATGATGATGATGAGTAATGAACACAGCTAAAGCAATATGTGGTACTAAACAATGTGGTAAAGCGGGGAAAAGAGCACCACGTGGTGGAGGGAAACTATAAGACAAGGCGTGAAAGAGAAAAATAAACTATACAAAGACTGGAAACATAAAGAACAAGAAACATATGAAAAATATGCATTAGCACGAAAAAAGGTAAAACAACTGATTGAAGAAGCTAAAAGTAAATCATGGTCTGATTTTGGCAAGAACTTGAATAAGGATTACAAAACATCTACAAACGCTTCTGCAAAACAATCAAAGTTATGAGAACCATAACAGAAAATCACGATCCTACAGAACTAATAAATGACAGAGAAGGTAATCCCATTTCAAATAATCAAAGAGCATTAAAAAGATGGAAAGAATACTTTTCTGAGTTACTAAATACAACACCAAGCAATAATACAGCAAAAGAAACCATAAAGAGTTGTAATGAACAAGAGCCAAATATTCTCATAGAGGAAATTGCCGAGGTCATAAAAAAGGTAAAAAAATAACAAAGCTCCAGGGATAGATAACATACCACTAGAAATTATAAGAGCAGCAGGAGAAACAGGATTATATTGGTTGCACAGAATTTTTAACACATCGTGGAGGCAACAGAAGACACCAACAGACTGGAGAAAAACTATCATAGTGCCAATATGAAAAAGGAAAGGCAGCAAAAGAGACTGTAACCAGTACAGGGGAATTTCCTTGTTAAGCCATGTTAAACTACATGCAAAAATAGTAGAGAAAAGACTGAGACCTGTAATAGAACAACAACTTAGCAATACACAAATGGGTTTTAGAAGAAACAGAGGATGTACTGATGCAATATTTATTCTTAAACAGTTGGCAGAGAAGTCAATAGAATACAACCAAAAATTATACATATCCTTCTTAGATCAAGATAAAGAATTTGACAGAATAAACAGAAAAAAACTATGGGAAACATTAAAAATGTATAGAGTATGATAACATTTAATTAACGTTTGTAGAAGTCTCTATAACAACAGCAGTTGCACTGTAAGAACAGCAGCAGGCTACACAGAGGACTTTGTGATTAGCACAGGAACAAAGCTCCAGGGATAGATAACATACCACTAGAAATTATAAGAGAAGCAGGAGAAACAGGATTATAGTGGTTAAAATAGCATTAAAAACCTGCAAGACCACCTAAGCATAATAGACACAACAGGCAAGCAATTTGGAATGAAAATCAACATAGACAAAACAGAAGTAATGAATATTGCAAGAGAAAAGGAGAACATCAACATACAGATAAACAATAAACAACTAAAACAAGTAGATGAATTAAAATATCTGGGCAGCACATTGAGATATGACAACAAACAAGAAGCAGAAATAAACGTAAGATGTAATAAGGCCTGTCAGATCATTGGTCAATTAACACATTTACTAAGAAATAAAGATATTACACTAGAAACAAAGAAAGCGCTTTTCAACACCATTTTCTTACCAACATTGTGTTATCAGTGTCAAACTTGGACATTAGATTCTAGAACAATACATAAGATTAACACCACTGAAATGAAATGTGTGAGACGTATGATTGTAGTTAGCTTGAGAGACAAAATCAGGAATGAAGCACTAAGGAAACAATTAGGGATCAAGTCAACAATAGAATACATCCAGAAACAACAAGTTAAATTGTACGGCCACATAACAAGACAGAAAGAGCAATGTATTATCCAAAAAACACTTAACAAACGATACGAAAACAGTCGACCTATTGGACGCCTTAGTAAAAGGTAGATAGATAGTATATTAGACACACTCGGAAATATAACAGCAGAAGAGGCAAATAGAACGGCAAAAGACCGTACACTTATTCTCCCCTCAACACCGAAAGGTACATGAGGACAGAAAGAAGAAGAAGAAGATAGATGCAACATAGCATACCGAATTGGGGCAGATGTCTCCTAACTTCAGAAACAAATATGTGAGCAAATGCCACTATATAAAACTATTACCAATCCATCACTATGCTACCAATGTCAAACGTGGACGCTAACAACAAAATTAAAAAAACAAAACAACTTATAACAAGAGAAATGACTTGTCTACGTAGAATCCCCGGAATAACAATAAGATACAGAATCCTAACGAAAACATCGAAGACTAACAAATACAATGCCAATCCTTTATTTCATCAGAAGACACTGATTAAGTGGTGTTCGCATGCTTCCAGACTACCATCAGACATTTCCCGTAAAATAACAACAACATTACTATACAGACACAATGGATACAAAGCCAGGGACAGGCCTTGCAAACGATGGATTACAGAAATACAAGAATCAACGAAAACAAATGTATACGAAGCACAAACAAAATCCATCTCCAATGAAATTTTCTACCTCTGACTCTGTAAGGCATGTAGAGCTATAGAAAAAAAGTCATAGTCACTAATTAAGAGATGGTCGTGTAACAATGTGATTGTCGCAAGTCCACAAAGTTTTGTAACCATATAATTGTCACAAGCCGACTTAGTTTCATAACAATGTGATTGTACAAAGTCCACTGAGTTATGGAACAAGAAAATATTTTTCTGCTTAAAGAATTGTATGAATACTAGTAATTTACGTGTTTTTTTGTATTGAAATAATCTTGCAAAATCATAGCGCACATTGTAGAATGTATACAACTATTTCAATATTGTTAGAATACGCTTAACAATCACATGTTACTGTCTCAAATTGTGAATATCATTGAATAAGTGAAGCACGTGCTGCGATTCAGACATTATTTGGTAGATATTGTTAAAACCACTATTCGTAAACGTGAATATAATTGTCCATTCATGCTATACAGAATAATTTCTCTCGCAAGGAAATAAAGTCAATGAAATTTTAATAACTGTTTTTATGCAGCTGATGTTATTTGTCAAATACGATTTTTATAAACTAATATTTCGGGATCAATGTCTTTATAGCCATGATGTAACCAACAATATTCCTGCAGCAATGACTTTTTTGAGAAAAGAAAATATTGTATCCATTCTCTTATAATAATATTAAACTAAAGTGGTTGATGGTTAAACTTGTTTCACCAAATACAAATAAAAGTTTGATGTAAATGTTAATGTACGTCTAGATTAGAGAATATCATTTTAGATATTAGACAAAAACGCAACTTGCAATCTTTCTTAATTTCATCGACACTTTGCCCTTCTTGTCTAAATAACAACCAATTAGATACACAAATTAGAGAAGTTTGAATTGTTAGTCACTAGACTTGGATAGATTTATCAAGACGGAGTTGAATCACCTACACATTTTTTGTCAGTGTCCACTGTTGATAACCTGCACTCAAAACGGATAACACAAACTAAATTAACAGAAATTGCTTGTAGACTCCTCATAATAACATTGGATGGGTATTATTGTTGACAAGCTCATTTAAATTATTAGATGTCATGCTGCGGCAGCTGTAGATTATCACTGTACCATCATTACATTTCTAATTGTTATATGTCGTTGTACAGTTTTTCATGTTTCTTTGTAATTTTACGGTTTTAGATCTGGGTTGAATTGTATTATAATGTTATACTGTTTTATCATGAAGATTTGTGTAAATTTATACATGTTAAATATATATAGACTTATTCATATGCATATTCTTCTTCCTCTTCTTTTTTATTCAGGCAGATATCAGGTTACAACGCCAGTAGCTACAATGAACTCTGTAATTCGAGTCAGGTTATCAGCACATTCCCTCAGGTTTAGAAGTGATGCCGTCTCAGTAGGCCATATTTTCTGCCTCACTTCTTGATAGAGTTAACATGCATCATATATGTATATGAGTTGTGAGTGTTTAGTGCGGCTCTGTGTGACATAAGAACACAGTGTCTTTATATACACAATACACATACAGGTTTTGGAACACTAGTTAACCACCCGAAAAATCTAGTGAAGAAAAGACAAGAAAACAGAGGGAAAAGTTGCTGCATGGGTTGTCACTGAGGCACGAGAGAATTGTCACCAACCTATTAACAACACAAGAAACATAATCGCCTACTCTACTCGGCATGGCTCTTGAATGTCTAATATATATATATATAAAAGCAAAGATGGGCCGAACATTTATAAGATCATCTTAACAGACCCCCACCCCAATCTACTCCAAAACTAGAGTAAGAGGAGACAATGCCACCATTAAAAGCTCCGATAGAAATTTTCACTCTTGAAGAGGTAAAACAAACCATTAAGAAAGTCTATCTATCTATTCGCTGAAACCCTTTGTTGCCTTTCGGCGTCAGGGGTAGAAGGGTTATCTTGAGACCGCCTTCTTGTGTGCTGAGTATATTGGCGAATGTGTTGCGGCTTTTATTTCAGTGGTCCATCGTTTTCGTGGTCGGCCTCTAGGTCTGCCTTCGCTGTATCTGTGTAGCATAGCTTGTTGTGGTATGTTGTATGATGGTAGTCTGCTGATGTGTGCAAACCATTTTATCTGCTGTCTCTTGATGTATTCTAAGATTGGGGTGGTGCCGGTTTTTTGTCGGATGTCTTCATTCCTCCCCCTATCTCTTAGCGATATTCCTAGGATTCTGTGTAAGCATGCCATTTCAGTTGTCACAAGTTTACGCTTGTCTTGTGCTGTCGTTGCCCATATTTGACATTAGTAGCACAGCGTTAGCATAATAATCGTTTTGAATAGTGTTATTTTGGTGTTTAAATCTACGTTTTTATTTCTGAAGATTGGTACATTGGTGTTTCTTCCTGTTCTTCCTGTCTTCATTACTACAAGCTTTTCTATATTTATCTTCATGTTAAATTATGACATGTTTGATGTAATCTATCTATTCGTCTTTGCAGTTTTTCTAATAAAGCCACTAGTGCCTGATCATCTGGAAATGTATATATTATATAAAAATGTATATATTATGTATACATATATATAATAGAGATACGACCTGGGGTTGTCCTGGTGAAAATATTAATGTATTAGTAGTACGAAACTTGTCAGTAGAAAAAACTATGATAAAGATATCTTGACATCATAAAATGATGTGAAGAATCCATTTTTTCTTCTTTTCCCTCTTTACCCCTTTGTGCCTTGCAGCGTCGGGTTAGAAGAGTTTTCTGGAGATGGCTTTTTTCTGTGCTCATATGTTTGTTTACGTTAACTATTTTATTTCTGTAATCCATCGTTTATTTGGTATATCCCAGGCTTTGTATCCATCGTGTCTGTATGGCAATGTTTTTTGAAGGACAATGATGATAGTCTGGAAGCATGTGAAAGCCACTTAATCTGATGTCTTCTGATGTAATCGAAGATTGTCATTGTCTTTATTAGTTTTATGATATTTTGGTTTCTGAATCTATCTCCTTATGATATTTTGGTTTCTGAATCTATCTCATAGTGTTACTCCGAGGTTTCTACTCGCACACATTATTTCTGTTGTAACACGTTTTCTGTTGGTTTCTGTTATTAGTGTCCATCTTTGACATTGGTAGCATAGTCATGGTATGATTATCTTTTTTATAGTGTAGCTTTAGTGTTCATGTTCACATGTTTGTGAAAATACTAGACAACTTCCTTAAGATCATGTATGTTATGTTGCATCTATTTTGGATTTCTTTGGTGTTTTCCCCATGTGATGATATGTTTCTTCCAAGATAAATGAATTCTTTCACCTGTTGTAGTTGTTGATCATCGATGAGGATAGTTGCTACAAACCATAAATCTGATAGCATAGTTTTTCATTGTTCTGTGTGTGTACTGAGACCAACTTGCGATACATGCGAATGGAATAGATGTTCAACATAGACTATTAGTATACTATATTGTCAAGCAGCATATGATCTATTGGTTTGATCTATAAAGTGTAGAGTACGGTCTTTGCTTGTAAGAATACTGTCTCTTTTGTTATGTTCTAGACCAATATTTATCACAGTATCGTATTGCATTCTGAAGATAACATAACCCTACGTATTCAGAAAGTGGTCTCTTGTCAGCATTAGTGACAATCTCAGTTTACATTTGTACTTCAAATTTTTTTGCTGGATTTATGCAAAATCTGTTTTCTGCTTGCGTTTTCAAAACTGCACACAAATATAACTGAATGTATTTTTGGACATTATTATGCATTCATCGTAACTGACCAAATCTGTTTTATATTTGTGACTACTATCTTTAAAATTGAAAATGGATATAGTTGCAAAAATACACAAACAAAATGTCACTGTCTCTGGATTCTAACATGTAAAATTATTAGTAAAAACTAACGTCTCAAAACACTGAGTTATTTCGATAGAAGACGTACAATTGTACTTTTATGAATGTGATTCACTGTTATTGTGAGAATTTGACTATTGATCGATATGATTTTAAGAACAGAAACGCAGATGAGATCAGATTATTGCTATTGTCTCATAGAACATATATGCACGACATTAGCAGAACGATAAAGAGAAAGAATAATAACGCTATTAAAACAGAGTAAACATCGAATGAATTGAAAATATAACAATGTATTATTAATTCTAATCTTCATGATTTTTCTTTTGACATTTGTATAATGGTCAGAGATAAAAGGTTGACACATCCGATTAATGATCAGCTTTGCCGAATTATATGGCAGTGATCATGAACGATTTTGATCACGTTCGATGGCACTATGCCGAGGACCTCATTACTAACCGTATCAAATATCATCAGTACCATCATGCAGTTTATGAATCCATAGCGAAAATGGAAAAGGGGATTGTTATTTTATATTTACAGATGTTGTGGCATTATGTTATTTTTTTACATTACTAAGTTTCTTATAAAACATTTGTGGAAATTGACATTTTCCAATTTAACGTTTCCAAAACGGAAGAATTGATAACTCTGGTTAACATCAAATTTGCCATCTATGGTTTATTTTTACAGATTTAGGATAATTTTATTGTTATGAATCCAAAAATCACATTGATTTTGCTCAATCAGGACATGTTTTTTTAAATATAGTATCACATGATGTTTTTATAGTTGGGTCATATGCCATGTCAAATCTATCAGTAAATCGACAATTGATTTCCACACATTTGATCAAAAGTGTGTTATTTTTCCTATTTAAAAGGACAAATGATATAGAAAGCAAGTATTTTATTGACACATGTATGGATATTTTCACGTCATACGTGGAAAATTTCTTAATCTTTCTTAGAATATACAAATTATGAAGATTTCACATGTTTAAACGTACTAGTTTTGCAAATGTTTTTTTTTTTGGTATTTTTATTTAACGTTTCAAGTGATTCAAATAGATTGAATCATACATTTGGATAATGAAACGGTGGTGGACAGTACTGGTGTTATGATATCAACGGAAGGAAATATATACTGGATAGATAGTAAAGGCGGCGATTGCTGAGTAGAGGATGTGCAGAATACAATGGATGACCTACAAGGACTATCTACGCTACTACTGAAAGAAAAGGGAATCACATGAGATTTCACTGAGTGTACCGCAAACGTTTCAGAACATCACCCTCTACTCTAGTAATGGTGTTCATTGATTTAATATTGACCTACTTACACAGATTGAGTAAAAAGAAACGTCACTGTAGAGATGACGTTTAATTATCAGAGCTTCCGAAACAAAGATGGCCTCACTACAAAGAAATATTACCTACTTAGGGTTCGCTGTTACACAGTGGTTGATATGGACATACGCTTGAGGAGGTGAATACCTTAAAATACTTCGGATCCAGTATATGCAGCAATGGTAAATGCAAAGCAGAACTAAAAATAAGGCTGGAAATGGCTTTAGCGTTCTTGTCACGGCTAACTGTGATTTGGAAAAACAACATCAGTGTTGGTGTGAAAACTGTTTAAGTTGCTGGTGCTTTCTGTTGTGTTGTATGGTTGTGAGAGTTGGACACTCACTGCGGACATGGAGAGAAGATTACAGGCTTTCGAGTACAAATTATAGAAACGAATTCTACGAAATTTCTATAGGAAACATAAGACCAATGAGTACGTAAGAAATAAAGTAGAGATGTGTGCAGGTGTTCAGGAGCCATTGCTTTCAATAGTGAAACGACGAAAACTAGCAGAGTTCGGACATGTATGCAGGCACGATTCCTTGTCAAAAACAATACTGCAGGGACCTCTCGAGGGTGGAAGAAGCAGAGGAGGGAAAATAAAGACATGGACAGACAGCATCAAGGAATGGACAGGGAAAGATATTTCCACACTCATCCGCATTGCTGAGGCTAGAATTCGCTGGAGTACTCTGTGTGCTGAGGCATCCAATGTGGTACCCCTACGACCCTGAGGGGTTATGGGTTTATAGATAGTGGTTGATATGGCAAGCCACTAGTAAGTAACTAAGATCGTCCACATGCAGATAACACTTGGAATAAAGAATCTCGTGTATTAGATACGTTGCTCGAAGATTAATTTCAGTGTGTACCTTGACGATAATGATAATTGAGAACGGAGATAATTAACTGAATTTATTGTCAAATTTGTTTCACAATTACATCTTTCTTTCTTTTCTTCTTTTTATATCCCTTTATGCCTTGCAGCGTCAGGGGTAGAAGAGTTCTCTGGAGATGGATTTTTTTGAGACTTCATATATGTTTGTTTTCGTTGACTCTTTTATTTCTGTAATCCATCGTTTTCAAGGTCTCCCCATGGCTTTGTGTCCATCGTGTATAAATAGTAATGCTTTTTTGAAGGATACTATTTAGTGGTAGTCTGGAAACATGCGAAAACCTCTTAATCTGTTGTCTTCTGACGAAATCCGAAGACAACATATTAATCAAATGACATGAATCCAAATAAAATACAATATAAACTGTATTAGAGAAATTTCGAGTCCACAGAGCAATATGTTGAGTTTTATGTGTGTTGCAGAAAGTGTAGCTAAGAATAGCCAGCTATACTACACCATGCTAGACATGTCACAGAAGGCGAATAAGGAGGTTTGAGGATGTAGTTCGCTGTCCCATCTCAAAAATGCCAAATTGACTGAAAGAGTATGCTGAACCCGGATGTATGAGGCAAAAAGGAGCAGGCACTGATTCTTAAGTAGTGTTGATGTTAGTCCATCATAGGTGACGTTGAACATTTGCTACACCAACTTTTCAAATTTAAATAGCTTTATGTCATTGACTCGGAGTTCGTTGGCCACTAATAAGCCCTCTTTGGCCGTACATGTCCTTGGAAAGTTCGGACATGCGATGACCAATGCATATGTTCTTTTTTATTCTACCCATAGCTTTCTAAGTACTTGCACATGTTCATTTGTTGCATATTCCCTCTGTTAACAAGATGCTGCGTATTTGTTTACTGTAGAGCGTCATGTAACACTATTTTGTGTAAAGTCTATTTGTGTTAGAAACGTTATCGAGAAATGTGCGCATATTCCATGCACTTAAAATTAGTGGTAAAATGTTAAATTACACATTTAACAATGGCGATATTCCAACTGTTTTATTGCAATCAATATGTATAACCAATCCGAAGAAACCTGTTGAATTAGAATGTGAAGATTACCGAACAACCAGCATTATGATCCAGATGACGAAGATCCTTCTACGTAAACTCGTGAAACCAATAAGAGGAAAAATAAAATCACGTGTTACAGAAAAGCACTATAGATTTGTGGAAGGAAAAGGGACAAGGATTGTCCTATATTAATACGAACACTGATGAAGCGGGCAATATATGTACAAAATGACCTTTACGTGTGCTTCATAGTAAAGCATTGGACAAGGTGAAGCCTTTAGAAATGGAAATGATAAACATATTAGAAAAACGCAATGTTGATGGGAAAGATCTAAAGATAGTAAGACATATGCATTAGAATCAAACACATGCGTTGAAAATTGACAGTAATGTAGTGGAATTTCAAAAGAAAGAAATGGGTGTCAGACAAGGATGTGTAATGTTACCAGGACGTTTCTCCCGGTATACATATTTTATGCGAATCATAGAACTTTTTTCAGGAATAGCAGTTTAATATTACATTCTGAATAATCTGAGATATGCTAATGATACAGTTCTAATTTAAAGGAGCGAACTAGAAGGAGTGAAACATACATTTATCGTGAATAAAGGTTCTTTGTCGTGATGTATGTCTATGAATCCAGCAAGTATATGATTGGAGTTTGAATTTATAAATTATATCAACTACTACACCGATAGTTTTTACTCTGTCATAGATCTCACTCTGTGCTGCTCAGAAAAAAAATGGACTTGGGATCGGATGTGGTCCACTGATCCTATTTCGCCCTCTCCTGCTTTAAAAAAGGTGTTCCCATCCCATCGGTTGCATCTCATATTTATTTAGAAATAAAACGGCTATTAATATTGAACTAATATCAACAGGCATACATGCACATGACCTGAAATCCTTGGCAACTGACCGACAGGCATGGAGAACTATGACAACCGCACTATGTGCCAAACTTTGCAAAAGAGGAACTGACTGATTCATATTGTCCTCGAGAGGAGCTCGTGGACGTATGGCTAGAAAACCTGCCTCAGAAAACTGTGACGTCCAGGTACAATCCACGACTGTGATAAGAATTGTTTTTCGGAGGTGCAATACAAATTTTCTCCAATAGAAAATAAGCAGGATGTAATAGTTTAGTGTATATTGTTTATTTGTAGCTTATACATGTTTATTGTAATATGTTTCACAAACATAAAACCGTAGTATGAGATTCGTAGACAGAAATTATTGACCAGAGATATCCTTTTACATTATAATTTGATGTGGCGTCTTGGTCTTCTACTTCTTTTCTGGAGATCTGCCATGTAAAACCAAACTAAAACATACATGCCATTTTTTCCTATGTTCTGGTAGGGCAGCAGTTCCGTAAATAACAGGAAAGGTTGTAGATTTGGTGTTACACAAAACCCATTCTTTAGAACATAGGAACATGACATTTTTCACTAGGGAATTAGTCAAAATGTGTGTAGCTGCACCTCCACTCCTCTACCCACCCCCAGTGGACGATTTTTCTCTACTTGCTTATCAACATATTCTACTCTCCAGAAAAGGAGAGATTTAAATGCGAATGTTGGTACATGCTCTTTTAAGATAAACCACCATTCTCTTGCTGATGACATTTCTACTGCCCTCTGAGAGGTAACAAAGCATGGTGCAAGATATCACATGGACGCAGTTTTAAGACTTACATGCAGCCTTCTGATTTAAGTATAGCCTACCCTTTTGGTCCACACATTTAAAATATAGTCAGATTCATGTTTGAGAGATGTGAACAAGTTTTAGCAGAGCAAACCATAAGTTCGTAAAAAATATTAAACCAGCGTTATTGCACGAGATGTCTATTTATCTATACGCTGTGGCCTTTGTCTTGCGGCGTCAGGGATGAGGGGGGGGGGAAGAGTTCTCTGGAGATGGCCTTCTTGTGTACTGTTTGTAAGCTTGTTCCTGTGGCTTATTTTATTTTTGTGCTCCATCCTTTACATAGTCTGCCTTGGCTCTATAGCCGTTATGTCTATATGTCATGATCATTTGCGGCATGCTATCTATTGGTAGTCTGGAAGCATGTGAAAACCACTTGACATGTTGTCTTTTGATGTGTTCCAATACTGGTATTGTTTTAGTTATCTGTCTTATGTTATCGTTTCTAATTCTATCTCTTAATGACACTCCGAGTATTCTTCGTAGGCAATCCATTTCTGCTGTCACTATTTTTATAGTACGAGATGTATTGGTGAATAATAAGTGTTAGAAATACATAAATACAGCTGCTCGTGCTGATTGTGGATAAAACATTTGGAGATCGTGTCATGGATGTGGAGGGAGCAGATGGAATGAGATGTGACTGCCAAAAGACAGGCAATATCTCCGACATCTCTGCGCCAACACATGCACCTGCACTGTCGACATACAGTGAAGCTAGTCAGTTCGGCACAAGCAGTGGAAAGGCGGCCAATGCAGTTGTCATGAAGTGGGCAGGTGTTATTAGAAATATAAAGAATTGGTGCGTTAGTTACAATAAGAATAATAGTGCAATGAGTACACCGAGAAGGAGACACAGTGGTAGAGGGCAGCGGTATGTGCAAAGAGAACGGAAAACGTTTCAAAGATATCGGAACTAAAGTATTGTGTGCTAGAGACAAGCTTCTAGTACCGGTGATTCCAGCCCGGGTCCAACTCTACTGCCGAGTTGTTCATATATCGGAATTGTTCGCGGAGAGAGAAAAGGATCAGTACCCGATGGGTACAAGCATAGCAGTCCAATGTGACAAGCACTGTTAAGTACCAAAACAAAATACTAGTCCGTGACGCTCTTAAATATGTGTCTCGGACTTGGACGAGTGGTTCACGACGTTGGTGAACAACACTTCGGCTAAGAGGGCAAACACGTCCAAGCCCAACTCTTCTGTCGAGTTCTACCTAAACAGGAACCAGGCTCAAAGATCAGAAAAGATTCAGTACGCAATGGGCACCGGCACAATAGGTCTAATTACACGAGACAAGTTCTACTGGCGGCGAGACACCTCGTGCAAGATAGACGTGAAGGACAAACCGTCTAGGTGTAGAGTCAGTACACATACGTTGCCTGGCGACAGATAGAAAATCTGACACAGGCTAGGGTAGCCCACCTGAAATGTCAAGGCATGTCGAAATCAGATCTGTTGGGTCTACAATGTGCATAACGGTGGCACAACGTAACTACGCTCCCGGCGGAAACCACACGAATATCAGTGCTGATTAAAATGGAGCGAATGCAAAACACACAAACAAACATTTTTTAGGACCCTTTGTTGGTACTACGGTGACAAAAAGAGCGTGGAGGGGAGTTTTGTTATTTTAGTTTGTGTGAGGTGGTAGGAAAGGTTAGGAGTGGTGTTAGAGTTCTAGTATTGTGGAGTCGGACGTTTAGTGGTGTGACCGAGATGGTTTCACGGGTTTCGCGGTTGGTAGTTAGGTGATATTTCTGTGACGACACGGAAAAAGCGCAAATTGTAACAGAGATTACATTCTCTACGCATGACATTAACCATTTAAAAGGTTGGACTGTTGTGACGTGATTTGGTCACATCTGCCGTCACGTACCAGTACTTAACATTGACCAGACCATTCTGTGAAAAAAAGCTACTATCCTTTATACTACAGCAATAAATGTAATATTTGATATTTCCTTATTTAATCATATTAGATACTGGTGTTATATAAATACATGATCATTGATCGCATGATTGTCTAGTCAAGTTTTAATTTATTAACGAGCCACAACCATTTTGTTGTTTTACATGGTTTTATTCAATATGTCTATCTTCATTCTTGTATTATGTTTATTTTAAATGATTATATCTCGTTTTCCACTTTGCATTAGGTTATTGAAGATTGTATATTTCTATATAGACACCAATTTACCAATTATCAAATAATCCACATTGATGAGGAACAGATACAGGCAAATGGACAGTGGGCACTTGTTCTTTTGTGGCAGACACCTTGGTGATGACGGAAACTAGATGTGCCATCACTGCGGATTGGTTAACAAATCTGACAGAAAAATGATGAGATAGTTTGCCAAAAAGTGTGTCCTGTTCTCTTGACAGGATGTGTTAATCCTGACATAGTGGTGTTATAAAATACCCCGTTAGCGGACTAAGCACGCATTGTTGGTTTGTAAAGCCTTGGTAAATGGCTCCAAGAACAGAAGAGACAGGGTTGAGTTGATTAGAGCAGTCTTGAATATCCTACGAGAAGACCAGGAGGAGGTCGAGCAAGACAATGCACATATTCAGAGAATGGTAGAAAGAGGAGGGACTAGAGGCGATGGGAGAAAGTGCTCCCTATTCGGAAAGATCAGAAGAATGCATAATCAGCAACTGACTGGGGCATTGAGCTTATACATTTTTATATGGCTGACGGAACGGCAAGCAGATCATATATGGGAATGCCCCCAGTTCTGTGACGCTTGTTCCTAATCAAGAATCAAGAATCCCTCGATAGTGGAGTCCTTTTCTACGTTTGTCATTATCTTGAAAAATATCTTTTCGTCGAGAAATCCATTTGCTCTGTTGTGTTTTCTCTATAAAACATGCTTCATTTATTTTATGGTTTTTATTTTCACATAATCAATGCATTGAGATGAACATTTTCATTTTAAAATAATTTCAGAATTGCCAATCATGCTTTCTCGAGATATTGGAGTACATATTTGAACAGTCCGAAAAAATTGCTACATAATATCAATACAAAGTGTGATAAATCACAAACGAGGAAACGTGAGTCGATACACTGATGAATTTATTGAGACGGAGATTGGAGAACCGAAGCACCGACGCACAAACTACACTCATAATCATAACGATGTTTCAAATGGCATTGAAAAAGACTGTTACAGTGTGTGCAACAAATTGTACCGAGTAAAACAAGTGCAACATACGAAAACATGTCATTATGTATTCATCAACATACATGAATATAATTTCAGTGTTCATTTTGTATATATTTTTATGTAAACTACATTTTACAAAAGTACGTAAAATATAACAACCAAATACTAGAGAAAAAAGTGTTCGACTTTAATTACTTGCGAAGCCGAGTGGTTGTTGGCAGAGACTCAACGAATGAAATAAATACATGCGTAGCAGTTGCAGCTTCAATAAACTAACTAATATCCTGAAATCTAAAGATCTATTAAGAAACACCACACTAAAGCTATTCAACTCATGTATTGTCTCAGTATTAACATATGAAAGTGAAAGCTGGAAACAACTCAAGTAACAGACCAAAATTTAAACAGCTTCGAAAACAAATGTCTCCGAAAACTGATGAACATAAAATGGTGCTATTTCTTCACAAATAATGATTTAAGAAACAAAATACACAAGGAATATATATTTCAAACATCATATGAACACGCTGATGGAAATACCTAGATCACATATTAAGACTAGATGAAAACATAATAAACCAACATCCCTTATGTGTACACCTGCGGGAGAAAGAAAACTAGGAAGTCCCAAAGCAACCCTAAAGAACACCATATTTAAAGAAAGGAAAATAACAGGCTGCAAGGCCATACAAGAACTAAAACTGCAGGCAGCGGACCATAACACACTGAGAATCAAAACCTGTGCCCTTTGTGCAGCCTGCGGCACGAAAGTAACAAACAAATACGATAGGTCTTGTCAATATATCTCAGAGAATATGTTGCACTTTACTTCAAAAAAATTGTTGTGTTTACCAGGTGTAGTAGAAAAGTATGGCCTCACTTCTGACACTAATTATTCACATTGTCACGACATCTAAATGTGGCGGTACAAAAATATTAATATATCTTAATAATGTGATTTATTGTTAACAGAAAAAAATAATGCAATATAATGTACATTACCAGGGAAGCATGAAGTATAATCGAAAAGACTAAATTGTTTACAGTAATTATAATTTAATACGTATCCTTGGCCGATAAATCAATGTCTTAAATATAAAATATTAATACTTTTATTTGCTAATTTTTTATGTCTGTTTATTGTGAAAATGCCTCTTGAGACGGTTTTAGTGTATTCTAACATGTAAACTGTAAAACAAACATTTATTTACAGTTCCCTAGATAAATTGCAAATAGTATTTGTGAACATATTATTATCTTACAAACTCATGACAAAGACTAGGCGCCATCTTCAGTTGCCGTGTTTAATAGCGACACTTCTTTGAAATTTAGAATTACTGCCTAATACATTAAACGAACAAAGAGAAAAAAACGTATGAAAGAAATTAACTACAAACTATAAAAAGATACATATTTACAAGATACATATAAAAAGATGAATATTCACAAGATACATATAAAAATATGCATATATTACATTGACAAACCAAACGAATTACAACATTAATTCCAAAACAATTACAAAAGGAACTAGGTCGCTTCGATTCCTAGTTTTCAGAGTCTCTCGATATGATCACCCAAAAGAAAGTAGTTCTCACTTGATTCTCCCTTAACAATCGCATCTGTAGCGCAGAAACCCCAACAGTGAAATTTAATGATATCGATATTTCTCGATTACCTACATTGTGTTATCTGGGAATGACATGGATAGCAGTCTGAGCTTCAAAGAACATGGTGACTGTCATAAGCAAAGTCCGAAAAGGTCTAACTTACTCATTGACAGCTTGTGACATTCCACAATATCTACATGAACTGCCATGTCGGGGAATTGATGTGTCTAGTAGTGAATACTTGTGTGAAATATTCAAAGTTTGTGATACACATATTGCCAGACTGCACACGGTTAAGGAGGAATCCATACGTATCGTCTTGGTGTAGTAAGCCAGGATACACCCTGTGTAGCTATGAGATTTTTCCTTGATTTTCCAATTATAGCTAGCAGATTCAATATGTGGTGAATTCTGGATTATTTTAAAGTCAGTGTCGATAGACTTCATCTATTACATCCGGATATCACTATGGTGACATGCTTCAGACTCAAAAGGTGCAGATCATGATTGGGATATGCAGAGGATATCACCGGACAAATGTGTAACCTTAATTGTATTGATCCTGGGGAAGACCTGTTTCACCTGCGTTACGTATTCTCTGTGATCATCACACTGTACAGATGTTACAGTGACAAAACTACGGAAACTGTGCATGCAGACGTCTGGTCTCTCATTGAAGATACTATTACAGAGGACGAAATAGTAATCTACACTGGTAGATCAGTCATTCGTCACAAACGATGTGCTTGGGCGTTTTTCACACTGTGCAGTGGGAAACCTGTCAAAGAATGCAGTGGTGCCTTTTCTACAATCACGATCTATGTAAAAGCTATGACGGAAGCACTGTCATGTCACAATATCATGCATGAATACGTAGTGTAAAACGACCTTGATCTCAAATTCGATGCGGGAGTGTCTACCGTTAATAGGTGAAGATATTGTCATAATCAATGATCAGAAAAATTGCCGTTATGTTTATGCCAGGACATGTGGGTGTTGAAGGTAATGAGCGGATCGATACACTGGCGAGAATGGCCATAGTGTCAATAGAAACATTAATGGAATGAAGTGACATAGTTAATGCGTTGAGAGACGTCGTCCGTTCAGAAGATTTTCAAAAGTTTGAATCATATTTGCTATTGAAGATATTGATAAATAAGTATCGAACAGGACACGTCGGATACCACACTCTAATGGATTTATTGCGGTTGGGATCGGAGCACATATTGACTTGTCCAGAGTGCGTTTACGATAACTAGCAGTCATACTCATAACACATAAAAATTTTTCGCCAGAAGTGATTCTTGATTCTTGATTAGAAACTGGCCTCACAGCATGTGGCGTATTCCCATAAAAGCTCCGCCCTCTGTTTCAGCAACCATTCGACTCGATGGTGTTTCGAGTCTAATGCTGCCGAAACAGATGTCGCTATCAGGGCACAACTCAGGCCCTTGCGACAGGGTTCTTTGTTGTTCCGTCCACCCACGCCGTTCCCGTAACTAGTTCAAGCACAACGTCGGCCTATCGGAACAACATGTTTACTGTTATTGAAGGTTACGACTACATTTCGCCAGAAGTGACATTAGTTCAAATATAATGTAAAATATTTGTGCCAACTTCAAATTCTTCTTTTGTATTTACAATGAATGGATAAAATAAAAGAGTAGACTATAGATTAAATCTAGCAGGAAATATTCCGTAAAAATGATCCGAAGTTATTGGCTAGCTGCAGGGTTCAATATTGGCTATTCTATGGTCATATTTATCAAAGTTGGCAATTTTTAATGGTTCCTTGCCATGGAATTAGGATTGATCATTTTTAATCTATGTGATAATTTCTGGCCTTTTAAAAAACAAATATAGCTACTTTCTCATATTCCCGTGTGTTTGGATACACATTGTGCGGCAGGTTCGTTTGAGGCTATCACATACTATTTAAATGCAGTATATTCATGCATAAATGTAAAATGCAAAGTACTTGTTTCAGTCATGTATTTGGTAATACTTTTCCCCTTGTTCCAAGTGAAGCTGTTTGTTTTTACAGTGAGATATGACACAGCAAACAATATGAACATACATTTTTGTGTTACCGAAAATAACTATATAATAGTTTTAACAATATTTTAACTAAAAGTATAGTTACTACATAGTGAAAAGTAAGATGTACAACTTTGCCATGCACACATATTTAAAGTACCTTCATTGTTTTCGCGATGAGAAATCTAAGACTCCCAAAATAACATTAGAACTAAAATAATATATCAATAACATAGATTTTTACATTGTGCAATGAATTAATGTTTAGAATTGGAGAGATGCTATACAATTTTATTGAAATGTTTACGAATTAGTAGCATATCCTAATCAGGAAGTACCAATGTATCCATCATGTTTTTGCTGTAGTGATTTTTGGGTCAATATAAATACTTTTAGAAGTTTTTTGTTTTTTTATATTGCTTTCTGAGCGGTCCGAATGCACAATTGTCTGCTGTGGGTATTGACAGCATGGTCCATGGGACATATTTTTCTGTCTCATCCCATCCCATTCCATGGCAATTTATGCCTGTCCCATCCCATCCCATCCCATGGGATTACTATTATAATATTAATATGGAATACATTTAAAATAAATTATGAAATTTATGAAAGTTTAGGTTTAGTGTCTACTAAATAGGACTACATATACAAAGAGACATGCAAAACGACAAAATTTATTAACTGTATGACAATTCAGTATCATTCTGACACTCTCATTTTATTAGACCATTTCTGAGTCACTCTGCTCATTCAGCACATTATCAATTTCCCGCTGATCGACTGCTTCTACTAATTCAGTTAATTCGGGTAATCCGTGAACCATTTCCACAATGTTCATCTTACATGCAAATCTGATGTACACAGAGTTTATAACGAGAGCTGGTGACATCCGTTTTCGTAACTTACTTAACAACAATCCGGCCATGGGAAATACAAATATGTGCTGTCCCATCCCATCCCATCCCATGGGACGTTTCCCATGGGAATCCCATGGGAATAACATTCCTATGGACAAGCCTGGGTATTGAACGTCACAAACGTGCTCTGTAACACTTCACCATATAATCTCTCTGAGTAAAAGGCTCTTTCAATAGGCATTGCACTAAGCTGAAAACTGAAACCTCCTGGGTATGAAAGATAGCTCTGAGAACCCCCCCCCAATTGCAAATAGTAATTATGACCTAATCGCTCGCAATTCCTGGGTTTCCAGAAGAAGAAGGAGAAGAAGTAACACATCATTATAGATCCGGATATAGTTGGCATATAAGCATATAAAATGCTTCCATTTTTAAATATTCATAATATGTTACGTAGTTGAGACACAATATAGAACTTGTTGTAGTATTACCCACTGTTTTCACCAAAAATCTAGCTATAAACATGTCCAACCCTGACTAGCTGTAACTTACTTCACTGATAATACATTTAAACTTATGTTTTCAGTTAAAATATTAGACAAGTTGAGTAATACCCAGGGTAGGTCTTAGGCCGTTGCAACCTATGCGACCGCAGTGGCCCCCCCCCACTTCATAGGCCCATAAATTCATATTATAAATTATTTTATTATCCTCTTTCCTACCCAGACTGGGCCCCGCGCAATCCGTTTCGCATTGGGCCCCTCAATTGTTAAGGCCGGCCCTGGTAATACCTGTATGTAAAATAAACTAATTATACGAGTCGCAGACTGTGTCTGTAAAGTGTCTATCCATTATCAGGATGAAACAAACGTAAGTACACATAGTTTTATAGGTAATAAAACAGACTGAATCAACTTCTTGACAAAAGGGCCTCAGCAAGTAAGGAATACAAGAGTATTACATGTACAAAAATATAAGCGTTATCACAATACAAAGTTTGTATAAAACAAAAAAAACGTAAATGGTTTGGTGAGAAAAAAAATAAAGCATTATTTAAAAGATGTGAATAAAATGAACATGAAACACGAGCATCACTAAAATTATAAATATAACATGTCAAAGTGGCAAGTGCATATTTTTAAATGATTATTGCTTTTTGCGTTCGTACAGTCATGTGGTATGACAGCGAAAAACAAATTCTTTATGTTCATATTTGACTGCGTGTCGGGGCAGGTTTTGTGGAGAAAGTGTCTTGATCATTTCCACTTACCTCCTTTTGGCGCTGGTGATTAGTTTCGTAGGACAGACCTTGCTAATAGGCTTAAAAATAAACAGAACGGAAAGAAATTCCAGAAAATGCTTTAATAGAGCATGTAGTGCCTTAGGGCCTCCGATCCGGACTTCTTTTACTCCATTAGCTTAAGGTCCTATCGTGCTAACCAGTTACGAGTAAATTGGTCCATTGTAACGGCACCAAACCGCTGACAACTCGAGTAAACGGGGTTTTCCGAACTTGACTAACCACATAATCCAAAAAGATGCGATTTTGTCAAGACATTCAAACTGTGTACTAAAGTCACAGAGAACGGACCAATCGAGACAAGGACTTTTACAGCGAAAACGAACATCTCGTACAAATATTGAAGTGTCCTGGGTAACACAAACAAAGAAAATCCGTATTTGTACTTCAAGGTCTTCTTATAAACATAAATAACATAGAAAGTACAATGTTGCTTCAAAAATAGCCTATACTAGTAAATTCAAGTAGGAATCTTGGGGATAAATTAAAAATGTGTGAGACTTAAGGGAATTGAACCAGGTCCGTTTTATCGGCACAGAATCGCACGTTTACTCGAGTTTCCAGGTGAAGCGATGCCGATAGAACGGACCTGGTTACAGTCCAGGTAGTGATATATACTAAGACCAACTAGTTGCGAGGTATATTTTTGACATACATATTACATACGCGGTGATATCATAATTCTGCACGATCTACTGATAGTGATTTGAATGCTAGTGACACATAGATGATCGGTGTTGTTGAAATACATAGTAACATTAATACAATATCCGTCATGAATACCGTGTAGATATTGACAGATATTGTCACTATTGTGTATGATCAGAACATGCGCATTTCCATTGGCGATATATTGTTCCGAGGTAAGGACTTCAAATAAAACAGTAGCAAACAGATTCGCTGATTTCGAAATGCGATGCTACAGAAGAATTTTACGTATACCGTGGGAGCTAAAAAGACAAATCAAGAAGTTTTAAGATCAATAAACGTCGAAGGGGGCTGCCTCCTTAAGAACATCATAACAAGAAATATATTTTTGTCATATAAAGAGACATAACAGCATGAAGAGAGTAATAGACGGACGTTTAGTTAACGGCAATATGGGAAGAGGGCACTAAGACGACAATGGTGCAGAGATATGTCAGACTGTTTAATAAATATGTTTCCAGCTGTGGCAGGTCAACTCGCACAGAACCGCGGAGTGTTCAGAATCCATATGGAAGACACATTATGGAAAGAATATGCTACATGTTGATGATGGTACAATGTCTCATTCCAGCTAGGAGTACATAGGCCCGGTCGCGATTTTTGCAATTGATGACGTAGATATGTATAAAAGAAATCAATTGCAGATAAAGATATCTTTGATGATTAAGCTAGTTGTGGATTACACGTTTTTCTTCCATAGTTATGTCGTCGTCGTTATCAACTGCCAAAAATGATTTGTAGAAATTGCCGAATTTTCGCTACCTATTAGTTTATTATTGAATAATTTGTTAAATATCTTGTATTACTTTATGTAACAACGAAAAAAATAACAAAAAATAACATTAAAATAAGAAAGGACATTTTTGGAGACGTGCATTTCTTTCAAACGCGGACGTGTGTTCCATTTGGTTATATATTTATATACCAGAAGAAATAATTTATTATCTTGTTCGGCGAACTGTAACTGTTCCATTAATTATACAGTTTATCATTAAGTGTTCTTGGCGTCTATGACAACAATGTTACTGCACTCTCCTGAAAGAGAAGATTTTTTATATTCTTAGTGTCGTCGACTCTTAGTTTTATGTCTGCAATGTTTTTCATAATTTGCTTTTATGTAGACGACAGGAACCATTGTTCCATAATTTTGCATGCTATCTTTGAGCAGTGAAGTCAGTTTCTAATTCTGGGACCTTATCGCACATTAGTTGGTTAAGCAATGATAGGAAATATTTCCAACGAAGTCCGGTGGATTGATGAACTGAGCAATGACACATATTGGAATACTCAAGTAAACAGACCAGTTCGTCCTGATGGAATTGATAACGTAATTGTGGTATTCACGTGGGTTGTTTATAGTGTAGTGTGTCAGTTAATCGATATATTTGGTATCGTCACAAACATCATCAATATTATTTGCTTTATCAAGCAAGGATTCAATGACTCAATCAACATTAGTTTATTAGGTATGTACGAACGATGAAATAAATGGTGAAATGAAATAGATTCTCTAGTTTAGTTTTTGCAAAACATCTTCCGTTGCACCAAATAAACTTTGCTTTTGTTCCCTTTCATTTGAACATTATGAATATTTTAGCGAGAGTGACTACAAATTATAAGCCATTTATGTGTCTTTCGTTCAACCACATTCGCTATCTGCAGATGACATTAATTAGTTTGGATGTAATTCAGCACTCATTAGATATCCTCTCTATTTCCTGTTCACAGTAGTCAGAACAAGCAAATCTGTATAGTAAATCGTCTAAGTTATGCAGAAACGTGAAAATTAATATTTGTTAGTACCCCTTCACACTCCACCTTAGTCACATAGATAAAATACGATCTTATAATGTGATGAGCCAATAAAAAAGATGGTTCGTAAACTACTAACACGATTAAAAAAATGAATGCAAGTTCTTGAATTCCCATAAAAGACTTATTGCTAATTAGAATTTTGAATATACTACAATGATTCGACTAAAAATATATACATTTCACACAAAAAATGAGATACGTGCTTAGATATAAATCAGTAGTATGGTCTTACTAAAGCCAGAGCAAGTGCATGTTATAGTGGGAAGAGGAAAGATCCAATTAATTTTAATGACATCTGAGAGTATTGAATTTTTTCATGTCTGAGAAGAATGCTTCTTCTCATAACATTGTACACCAACTGAGAGTTAAATCCTTCTTGATATCTTCTCATAACATTGTACACCAACTGAGAGTTAAATCCTTCTTGATATCTTCTCATAAAATTGTACACCAACTGAGAGTTAAATTATTCTGGGTATCTTCTCATAACATTGTACACCAACTGAGAGTTAAATTATTCTGGGTATCTTCTCATAACATTGTACACCAACTGAGAGTTAAATTATTCTGGGTATCTTCTCATAACATTGTACACCAACTGAGAGTTAAATCCTTCTTGATATCTTCTCATAACATTGTACACCAACTGAGAGTTAAATCCTTCTTGATATCTTCTCATAACATTGTACACCAACTGAGAGTTAAATCCTTCTGGGTATCTTCTCATAACATTGTACACCAACTGAGAGTTAAATCCTTCTGTGTATCTTCTCATAACATTGTACACCAACTGAGAGTTAAATCCTTCTTGATATCTTCTCATAACATTGTACACCAACTGAGAGTTAAATCCTTCTGGGTATCTTCTCATAACACTGCACAACACAGTTTAATATTTCTGTGTATCTTTTCATAGCTTTGCACACTAACTGGAAATTAAACACTTTTGGATATCTTCTCACAACTATGCATATCACTGAGCGTTGTATCCTTCTGGATATCTTCTAACAACATGCATTGATTAGGTTAGAAACGAACATCACGGCACTGGGAGTATTCCCATACATGCCCAATTCGCCGGTTCATCAGCTATCTAAATGGGCCTGAAATTATAGACGACGAATAGAATATTTAGGAATGATGTGGTCAGGACCACGCTGCACTGTTACTTTCATAGAAGATCTGACTTGTAATTCATAAGAACCCGTCGACCTAGAACCGACTGTTTTCTAACGTATTTTTCATTTCAACTAGAACATTTAACCTTTATCACTAGTGAAAATATTATGTGAACTATCTGAAACATGCAAAGAAATATTATTTGCAGATTATACTGTCATTAATTTGAGATATACTGATGATACGGTAATGATTAAAAGGAGCAAACAAGTACTTCACTTCCTACTAGACATAGTAATACAATAAAGTGAACACAGGGCCACCGTAAAAGAACAAACAGAAAGGAAAAAAACAGAAGGAAACAGTTGTGATGGTTGTTTCAAAGAAATACCGCTCAGCCGAAATGCAATATCAAAATCAATTATGAAAAATTAAATCACGTGGAAATATCAAGTATCTTTGCACCATTTAACAACAGATGGCAGATGCTCCAGTGAGATAAAGAGCAGGGTAGCACATGAGAAGTCATTATTTATATTAAAAAAATAGAAATATTCTATGAAATTGGGTATTATCAATGTGTATGCGAATTCGAGTGTTTAAATGTTATAGTGAACCAATTATTATTTATGGATATGAAGCATGGATGGTAAATAAAACATCTCCAAGTGAGCTGGAAGTTACTGAAACTCCAAGAAAACCAACGAAATCGAAATGCATAGCCATTTGCATAGATAATACGGCGGCGTAACGCATTTCTGTTTTTTTGAACTGATATTTTCTTTTTGGGGGGTTGGAAATGTCGTAGGAACATTTTCCTTCTGCAAGAGAGTTCCAGTAGGAAATTGAGGACGATCGATAAATATAGCATTTAAATAGTTACATTTTCGTTGGACACCACTAGACATATCCAGGCTGACCTCAATTTCTAAATCTGACTTCATTATACACGAAACATCGACGTCGTATTTTATTTTTGGGGGGGGGGGGGTGGGGGTGCGTTTGTACACATTGAAACAGCTATAACACACGTTCATTATTACTATGTGCGTTTGTACATAATTGAAAGTCATTCTATAACTACTTCTGTGATAAGAAACTCCGATCTTGTACAATGCATCATAGTTCTTATGATACACTGACCTTGAGGAATCATGGCTTAATATATATAATATATATATATATGCAGTAACACTGTATCTGATGATATTATGTCTAAATAAATTATATGTAAGTGTCATTTTCGTTATTTGATTTTGGATTTAAACATTATGATCCATGTCCTGTGCACACTCTGTGATATGTAGTTCCCTATTTTTGTTTTACGTATGACATGTCAGCAGCAAGTTCACAAGACTACACAAAGGACAACAATTCACAATGTTTCCTCTCTTTGTGGTAATGCATTGATTGTAAGAAATATGATTCATCTACTTTATTTTTAAATATTTAAGAAGATGGTAAAAATCAAAGAAAAAATTACTAAGGCAGTTCGAGTAATAGGCCATATAAGCCAGCACAAAATATAGACATAATTGTGAAGGAAGAATATATATATATATATATATATATATATATATATATATATATATATATTATAATATATATATATATATATATATATATATATATATATATATAGATATATATAACCTTTAGAGGTACGATCTGAGTACCAACAGGAAACTCTGTAATAATTATGATGCAGAAATTTAATTTAGGCAATCAAGCAAACAGTGACATATTGTTATATTCAAGCTTAACACACAGTTTTTGGTATTTGGACAGTTGATTAGTACTGCAAGCGTTGAAGTCTGCAATAAAAATAATGACCGTACCTACAGACACTACTGGTTGTGTTGTGTAACCCACATAAGGCGGCGATGATGTTGATACCAACTCACTGTGAAATACCAGAGAATGAGAGCAGATCAACTAGCTAAGGAATATTCTACCATTCACACACTTACAAATATATTTACCTTTAGGCAAAAACATACAATGTCAAATCAATCAGAAAGCCACAAATACTGAGTCAAGATGCCTATCACATTATGAACACATTTAGAGTATTTTGCAAATGTGCGCCTTATATCGGAGCACAACTGATTTCGCAGTCACCCCGCAGTCACATGTACACTCAAATCAAGATTAACAACACATTCATGCGTACATGTGGATAGGCACTACAAACTCCGGAATATATACTTCAAGAATGTTCTGAGTGTAGACAGTATATTATATATATTTGTGCAATATACTCGTATGTACATAATACATTAAAAAAAACTTGAGAAAATGACTTTTCATAAAGGTGAAAGTGTATTGATATGTGTGATTATCCTCTCCAAAGTATGACGAGAAACAAATAATAAAATCTTCTCAACAAATGTGCATGTACCGACATTGAAAACACAGTAATAGTACATCATCAGCATCACATCAACAGCACATGAATACCAATTGCACAAAAGTACAGATGATAGCAATCACACCAACGTTGAAGCTTCATAAAAATGTTCTACACACAACTCAATTATAGAGAATAAGACGAGAATACATATTTGGAAAGTAACATGCATATTTGCGATTCATGGGAAGCAATACGTTCCCTAGCAAGCTGCGGAGAAGGACCGCGTGCTTATATGTCTACCTGTAGCAGTGTCCCGGTATTAATAATCAATAACGAATATCAAATTAATATATTCACCCAGGTCTGTCAATCTCTGACCTAGGATGTCTCATAACACTGACCTGGACAAACATGTTCGTTACTCCTGCTCTGAGTACAGCAGACCTTACATTTGATCCAATGGAAGTTTACTATCCTATATCAGCTGTACCTCATTTGACTTTGGCACGGGTCTCTAGCTGGATCACAGCTGTAATCACACTGGAGAGATGTCTCTGTGTAATAGCACCACTGAAGGTATTACAATTGTACTTAGTAAAACACCGGTATTTAGGACTTCCAACTTAGACACGACCGGACTATCAATAAAACCTGAGGATTATGATCTGCAAACCGAAACCATACACATTGCAATACACTGAATTATTCTAAAAAAACCATTATAATTTGTGTATTGTACTTTGTATGTTTTCTTGTTTGCATATCATAACCCCCTAGTTTTAGTGATAGTCTGTCGTGTCTAAGTGGGACGTTCTAAAAACATGTGTTTTACGTAAGTAATATTGTCGTTACATTTCACGCAGTATTAGCTTATATTGGAATGTATTACATTAGCACAATGTATTACAAATGTTAGCAACTTACTTCATCTTGTGGGGTGCAAAGGGAACGCATTGCTCTAGGCGGACCCAGGGTTAGCAGATAACCAAGATCCCAAATGTACCTCCACGCGGTGCACCCTGGAAACAGAAATACAGCAGCTCGTGCTGATTCTGGCAAAATCATTTGGGGATCGTGTATGAGAATGTGGAGGTAGCAGATGGAAAGAGATTTGACTGCACAAGAGACAGACAATATCTCCGACACCACCAGCAGCACCACATATAGCGACACTGTCAACATACAGTGAGCTAGTCAGTCCAGTCCGAACATTGGAGGGGCGGCAATGTAAAATGCACGTAAAGGTAAATGCATGGCGAGAGACAAATATATTTCATAGAGTACAATGAAAGGGCAGAAAAGCGCTAGAGGGCAGCACGAACTGCAAATAGAAAGTGAAAAGTCCCTAGGAAAGGGGAACTACAAGCTCCGTCAGCTCGAGACGGCTTCTAGTTACCAGAGCTCCTTACAGGCAGAGACCGAGATCATCCATTGGCGTTTGGTAAAGCAAGAAGACCTAACCCAACTCTAACGTCGAGCCTTCCTAAACCGGAAATATGCTCGCGAAGAGAAAGGGTTCTGTACCTGGTGGGCTTAGGCAAGAAAGGGACAACGATGGTAGTCCTGACCCAACTCTACTGACAATGTTTCCTATACCGGAAGTACACTTGCAGAGAGAAAGGCTCGTACTCGATTCGCTCAGGCACAAAAGGGACAACGATTTAGCTCTGGCCCAACTCTACTGTCAGGTTTTCCTACACCGGAAATACACTTGAAGAGAGAAAGGGTTCAGTACCTGATGGGCTCAGGCGCTATTGGGACAAGGACGCTCAGCTCGAGAACGCCTTGCTCTCAAACGCGTGGTGTGAGACTCGAACTTGGACAAGGGGTACACGATGTCGGTGAATGACACCTCGGCTAAGAGGGCGAAAGAGCCAGGGTCCAACTCTTCTGTTGAGTTCTTCCCCTTAAGGAACCAGGCTCACGGATGAGAAACGGTTCGGTACCCAATGGGCACAGGCACAGCACGTCCAATTACACGAGGCAAGTTCATAGACAGTGGAACACCTCGTTCGAGTCAGACGAGAGCAAAACATCGTCTGGGCGAAGAGTCTTCACTACGCGTGCCTGGAGACAGATATAGAGGCTGTCACAGGCTAAGGGTAGCCCACCCGAATTGTCAAGGCATGCCGAAATCGGATGTGCTAGGCCTACAAGGCGCATAACGGTGGCACAACGTAATCACGCTCCCGGCGGAAATCGCACGGATATCCGTGATGGTTACAATGGAGCGAACGAAAAACAAACAAACAAACAAACTTCATCTTCTGCTTTGATTTGATCATTTTCAAATGTCTTGCAGATTAGCAGAATATATTGGAGCACGGATTGCGTTTTGTCACTGTCTACAGCTTAAGCGATGAGGCATGCAGAAAACTTTGGTCATCCACTGCACGGAGCTAGATTTCTAGTCGTTTCGATTCATCTTAACACTGGTTTCAAACGAGGTCAGACAAGTGTAAGGGGTCGACGATTTACACATTCGCGAACTTCGAGTTAGCTGTAAGACTTCTCAACAGAAAGTAACAATGCCCAGAAGGGTTATTTTTGACGATTTCCTTGCATTTCGTTGGTTTTACTTGGCTTTGTTTGGCAGATGACTCCAAGAATATAAATAATATCAGCGATAATTACGACACTATTTGAAAACGTCACAAATGAAGGCGTGTTTACGTTCTGTTGTCTATACTGGAGACCAGTTAACGGTACATATTTTCTTCATTTAAAAATGAAAATCACAATGTATTTCATTTTAAAATCCACGAAAATTAACTCGAAAGGAACATGTATACCACTGACTCTAGTGCATGAAATGTTCGCAAAATTCTCGATAATTATCACAATAGGAATTTGCACAAAATATAGCTATATGCATGTCACTCTAAAGTCAACAATGGAGTAGCATCTTGTGAAAAGAGACGAAATACAGCATCTCAACATCGTTGAGTTGCAAACTGTCACGTGTAGACCAAATATCATTTACAGCGGTCATTCCATACCCGAACTGTTTAAAATCATTTTCGGCCAGGATATTTCTTAAAGACATCAACGAACTCACAATCAAGAAATATAACTCGAACTGAACTTTAAAAGTGGATGTAACAAATGGTATGTAACTTTGCTGCGATGTATGCTCCATTTGACAATCTGTGGGTCAATTGGCTTCATTTGTGAGATGGAACATCTAACTATGTCCCCAAATGCAGCTGTTCTTGCTGTATTCCTGGCCAACACATTTAGGCTCGTGTCGGTGTATGCTGTAGATAAAATGAGAATTGCATCGTGAGAGACAGGAACTATCTCTGAAACCTCTACGTCATTACATCTAAAATGAATGTTGGCACACAGTGATACACGGCATCTGTGCATTCCGTCTCTCTGGCTTAAAAAGCAGAAACATTGGAGCGGTTACCAATGTCCATGTCCCTAACATACGGTAACCTTACGCGTACACACCGAAACTGGAAAAGGAAACACACTATAGAGGGCAGCGTAGTGTGTGAATTACATATGCGGCACAAAGCTACAATAGTCCAGCACGAGCGCGACTGGTGGAAGTGCTGTATGCTCGAGAACACACAGAAGCTCATATGTCCGTCACAATTGACCCCATTCAAAGTAGGAGTCATAACTCACGTATCGAATACTTCAACTTGAACATACACACCTGGGCTAGGAAACAACTTTGAATACATTCCCAGCGCACACACAACAAGCCTTGAACACATGTCGGGGAGTGCATTGTTCAAATGTCTGACCGAAGCAGTGTTGGGACTCGAACTCTGGACACTGCCGACAACATAAGGGGGGGGGAGCGCACGTATCAAACAAACCCCAAATCGACTGTTGCCAAACACGGCTCAAACAGAGATAATTTTGTTCAGTACCCAAGGGCCCACAGCGAAGTTTCTCGTTCGAGATTAATATTTTACCTACTTATTGGGTAATATACTCAATGTCGAAGAGTCAAAATACATAGAACGCTCCTGGCGATGGATTAGAAGACCATCTCATGCAAAAAATTTTGAGGCAAATGCGTGAGAAATGCACGGGTCAAATCCCAGACCCCCGACGTGTTTGACAAAGCAGCACTCCGTCTAGGAAGGTGTATCAACCCTGAGTTTAATTCGACTGTCGCCGTTACCTAACACGGCTCATGTGGAAGAAATTTTGGTCTGGGACATAAGGACACTAAGAGTGTTAATGGAATGGCCTTTCTACACGAAGAACAGCTCGCCGGCTGCGAGGAGCCTCGTCGGAGGAAAAAGTCAAACAATGGGTGAGCCAGGCAAACAATCAGCTTGTCTCGTGACATATACTCCCTCTGAATAGAATAGTCCTTCAATAGCATGGTATTGCAATAAGCTTAAAACTGAATCGTCCTGGGTATGAAAGAATGCTCGGAGAAACCTTCCCACTGTACATAGGATTTAAGAGCTAATCGTTCAAATTGTCTCATCCCTTTACCATTGCCATCTGTTTAGACACGTACGTTTTCAAAACCAATCTATCAGACTCTTCATTAGCCTGAACACTATCATGACTAGGATAAAATATCCACTGGTGGGAGTTCCTGATAGTTGGAAATCCAAACATGCTCCATCCACTCATGACTCACTTCTAAATCATGTGAGTCATACATTGAGAGCTTGACACAATAACCGTCATGACTGTCACTGTTTCATACACTTATATTAGAGCCGTACCTGTCTGAATCTTCATTGCCAATACACGAGGCTGTGCTACTTACTACCCATCCCCACCTTTAAGCAATTACTCTACTTCTTAGAATGCAGTGGAACTCAAGCACGAACTTAGCCATCACTGAACAGAGCATGCTGTGTAATATAGCCACAATACTTATCATATTTCGATGGAACGTGAACATGCCTACATTGAAAAGGGTAACGTAGTAGCTGAGTTCTATTATGGAGAGGAAACATGATAAACGGCCACAACATCCAAGTAAGGACAGCAAGCGCGCAACTTACTGCCGGCACGGAGAGATAATGATTCAAGGTATCGTAATTAGAATGAGTACACTTTAAATCCATTCGCGAGTGATGCCAGGCCAGTGGTCGTGAGATATGATATATTTTTTTCCATATGAATGACATTCTGCTTGTTTCCAGTTGTATTGACATTGCCTTTCCCCTTGTAACTAATTAACAGGGCCGTGAGGGGGTAGTCCAAATGGTAAGACACTTTCTCCATAAAATCTGGCCAAACAAATAGCCATGTGTGAAACGTTCTGCACTATTCAGTTTACTCAAGTTGTTCAGCTTAATCTGATATTAAGTCTCTTCATATTGTATGTAAGACATTCATATTTAGTGTATCATTAACTTCTTAAAAAATTTGTAGCGTTACTTTTCGCTATCCTTTTACTATAAACAACGGGGTGCAAAGGGAACTCATTGCTCTAGGCGGACCCAGGGTTAGCAGATAACCAAGATCCGAAATGTACCTCCACGCGGTGCACCCTGGAAACAGAAATACAGCAGCTCGAGCTGATTCTGGCCAAATCATGTGGGGATCGTGTCCGAGAATGTGGAGGTAGCAGATTGAAAGAGATTTGACTGCACAAGAGACAGACAATATCTCTGACACCACCAGAATCACCACATATAGCGATACTGTCGACATACAGTGAAGCTAGTCAGTCCAGTCCGAACATTGGAGGGGCGGAAAATGTAAAATGCACGTAAAGGTAGATGAATGGCGAGAGACAAATAGATTTCATACCGAGTACAATGAAACAATGAAAGGGCAGAACAGCGCTAGAGGGCAGCGCGAACTGCAAATAGAAAGTAAAAAGTCCCTAGGAAAGGGGAAATACAAGCTCTGTTAGCTCGGGTCGA
>CM067322.1:77453521-77515042 GCA_034231615.1 Meghimatium bilineatum
ATCTCACATGTAGCGTATGGACGACTGAGAAGGGCTTACGGTAGACTTAGCTATCCTTTCCATAGATGGTCGAAGTGAACCCGAAACAATACTGAAGTTACATGTGGAGATTGATAGGCGCAAACATAGCAAAGAACATAATATGTTTTATTACTTTCTAAAACAATACTTTAAGGGTCTTTGTGACTTCTAATATTATTTGATTGTGTGTTCTGATATAGCCTACATGAACATTGTCCACTGGGAGAAAGGGCACACCTTTCCAAACTTATCACTTACCTACCTAACTACCTACCGGAAACAGAAGAAGAATAAGAAGAAAAATACAAACAGCTGACCATACAGAACAAACTGAACGCCAAGTAAGCGGAAAGGGAGAGCACAAAACCATTTCACTAGAGGAAGGGAAGGAACAAACCGTTGTATAGGGAATTATTATAGAAAATGTAAAGTAAAACAGATCATACAATCTGAAACCATCACTATCATATAAAGGGGAGTACAGAAGGTTAACGCAGATATCACTGTCTTTATAACCAAGAATAATACATATGGAATAAATCAATAACTGAGCTATTCATAAGCGTAAATGAAAGACAGGAAACAGTTGAAGAATAAGAGAACAGTTGAAAAACGGTAGACAGCCGTTTAAAAAATCATTATACTTAAGTGTCGTCTCCGCAACGAAGGTTGGCTGCTACAGACCTCCAACATTCTCTGTCTCTTGTCTCTGTAGTGCACTCTGCTAGACTACTGTAACATGTCTATATCGTGATGTTATTCTCCCACATATATCTCTGTTTCCCTTCTGTTGAGTTCCCTTCAATTTTATCCTAAAGCAGGATCTTCAACAATGTGTCATGTCCTTTAACACGTCTATAATATATTATTTGTTTGATTTCTATTTCCATAAGTGTTGTTATAACTTTTTTGTTGGTTTTCGTCTTTTTACAATATGCACTCACTATTCTTTTACATATCTACATATCAAAGTCATCAATACTCGCATCTAACTGTTTGCTTATTGTCCATGTTTCTGAGCCATACATAAATAGAGAATAAATGTGGCATTTTATAATTTACAATCTTAGCTTGTTTACAATTTGTGTAGATGTCAATATTTTCTAAATGTCATTGAAAGTACTTTTAGCCAAGCATAATCTCATTTTATCTTATGTTTCACATGTGCTATCATTTATCTTCTTCTTCTTCTTCTGCGTTCGTTCTCAAACTCCTGCAGATTAGCAGGATGTATTCCGAAGAACGGAATGCGTTCTGTCATGGTTTACAGCATTGCTGCGATATCTGCACCTTTCGGCCTGACATATCCGACTTCAGCATGGCTTTGGGTCACTGACCGTATATGGGATGAGACAGTCAACTCCATCCCATAACCTCCTTAGTCGCCTTTTACGACATGCTTGGAAGTTAAACAGTGTTGCTATTCTTTGCTCCCCTGTCGGACCCCGGGAACACACGGGCGGCTATCATTTATGATTATGAATACGAAATATTGATAATGTTCTACTTGTAGTTTTTCTCACTATATTTTTATGTTTAGCACCTGTTATTATGTGACTTTGCTGATTATCCTAGTTTTTGTTTTATGGGCGTTTACATATATTCCATATTCTGTACACGATTACTCGATTTCATATATTGTCTTTGTAGTTTCTGTTCACTTTCTGTTAAACGGACCATGCCATCTGCATATCTATCTGTCTGTCTGTCTGTCTGTCTGCCTGCCCGCCCGTCCGTCCGTCCACCCACCCACCCGTCCGTCCGTCCGTCCGCCTGTCTGTCTAATATATCTAATCTATCTAATATGTCTGTCTGTCTATGTGTATTCCTTCAACGCTGAACACAGTACATATGATTGCAAACAGAGCTCTCCAGTTTGAGCAATGTGATGCTACTCTGTGTAATTCCTTTATATTCCTGAGACACATCGTCATACCCTCTTTGATGATTGTTCTGCGAAGAGTCTAACTGGGTCTTCGCCTTTTTTGCCATCTGGTACCCATTTTAAATCTCGTAGTGGCAGTCATCTGTATATCTCTGTATAGGTTGTTTATTATTTTGTCATTGTTCTTGTCTCCTGGAATTTCTTCTATATGTCTAAAATATTTCAGTGCTAATATTGAATAGGATGGGTGATGAAATGCATCACTGTCTTACGTCTACTTCTATTTCTATCAAAAATAAGAGAACGCAAAATTAACCCTGAAATGGTATACTATCGAGGCAAATCAAAACAAGGACGTTTAAAATAGACATCAATATTTTGTATGAACATCATCATTTTGTCTTATAATGTTAGTCTTTATGTTCTGACTAGGAAATACAACTAACGTTTTCAGACAAAATGTTGATGTACACAGGCCCATTACAATGATTGATATTAATTGCTAAAAATTGTCTTTCCCCAGGTGAATGATGTTAATCGCATTCAAACTTGCCGTTAAGCGTATGGGTGGGAGCTTAAGCTGTCGTTCCAGATGTGTCGCCGTGGTTGCATTTAGTTCATGTTTGTTTAAGGCCATCTTATTGTTTTCTATCCACCGTTTTATTGATAATCTATTTGCATTATCGTTTTCTTGAATATATCCAATCCTTCTTCAATTGACTTGGTAGTTATTGGTAGCTTCACAATTAGTTCTAAGAATGTTTTTGTCATATTGTAATAGTATATTGGTATCTGATAGATTCTTTAGTGTATCTTGAATGTTTTTTATAGTTATTTTGTTGCGTTACTTGTTGTTGTGCTATCTATTTACTTTAAATGATACTATTACAACTTTGTGATCAGTATATGTACACATATTTGATTTGGTATTGCTCTGAAATCTATTTTATTACATCTATTATTTGTTTTATCTAATATAAAGTCTATTGAACTGTTGCCCTTAAGTTCGCTTTATTTGTACCACGTGTATATCTTCGATTCACTGTGTTTAAAGAAAGTGTTTCATATGAATAAGTTGAATTTGTTGCATGTTTATAACAATCTATTGTCCTTTTTATTGTTCGACCTATCATTACATGGTCCAAGATAGTCTTCTATTTCGTCTATGTTCTTTCCAAAGTGTGCATTGAAGACTCCAGTGACATACACATTAATATATGTGAAACTCTTTGTAACGTTTTACACTAAATAATTTTAAAACGTAAACGCATGTTTAAATAGACTTAGAATCATATGAATTCTTTCAGATAATAGAAATAGCATTACTGGATGTCGTAATATTTCACTGGTACATAAATATTCAAATGCTTATAAATTTACCGATGGGGACTGTTCACTGGGCACAATTTGACACATATAAACGCAGGTCCCATAGTACCATCCTAACGTCGGGATGAAGATAACTCTTTCTGTACTAAGCTGCAGCAACTATTAGATAGGGTGGTCCATTCTTTTCCTAGGTGTTTTTACCTCTCCTATCTTCTGTGTAAGGTACCCATTTGCAGCTATGTTGAATAGAAGAGTAGTTGTGTCAGGCGAGAAATCATTACCGGACAATTTTATTTTATCCGAACTAGGTTTCGAATCTGGCACACTGTAACTCGCTACTTATAATAGTATACTAATATATAATTTTTATTTACACGCCCTGCATTAAGCAGTTGAGTTTCAGAGGGTAATGATTAGTGCCATAATAATTATGATGCTGTTATCTTGTCATTTCGTATACTATAGTTCATAACACTGACGCATTAAGAAAATGTGCATTTAGAAATTTCAATGTTTTGGTTGTGGAATAATTAAAACACATTATGAATAACTGCACAGAAGAATAATAAATTGAAACATAACTACTAGTGTACAAATATATTCCTGTCGGGCTGACAAAGTGAAAATGTAAACATAGTAGATAATTATTTATTCATTCTCAGTTATCAATCAATGCAGTGGACATTTCGTTATATTTACCGAGTTTATACAAAAAATATATACACTTGTTTGTGAAAATATATCTCATGTCAATGCACCGCACCTACCTTTGGGAAAATATCTGTGCTCTGACTAGTGACGTATTACTAATGAGATATATATTCAATCAATTAATGAAGATTATACATTTCTTCTAGTACTGTGTAGCTGTTTATATATATAAATATATATGTATATATATATATATAAATATATATATATATATATATATATATATATATATATATATATATATATATATATATAATATATATATATATATATATATATATATATATATATATATATATATATATAAACGAGGAAAACAATCTCAATGATATATTGGTTCACAGCCACCTTAGATCCTCTGTTCCTGACCATTTTGGTACTGTCCGTTGGACACGAGTTCGTTGCTACACATGTCCTTATGTGGGTCAGATGATCTCTGTTTTATTTCCTAAGATAACCGTCACTATCGATGCTGCCTGTACATGTGAATCAGTAATGTCATTTACGGTATCATATGTAAAACCTGTGGTAAGGAGTATATCGACGATACTGCCTTAAGATTGAGCGACCGCTACAGTAGCTATTTTCATGTCACCAAACACAGAAAACCTACTCCTTTTGCTAAACACTTCAATAGTGACGGCCATTGTGGTGCTCTTGATATTCAGGTCACGATTCTCAGATCCTGCACCACTGATGACAAATCTAGATGCACTATTTAAAAAACTTGTATTTTCGAGTTTCGTACCGTCAAGCCTTTTGTACATAATTCCGACTATATCTTTGTTTAGTTCACAGTTTTTGTGATCCTAGATTTATTCATTTTTGTTCTGTCATTTACGTCATCTCTTTGTTCGTTTCGTTTCGAAATGTATTTATGTTTTTATTTATTTTATATTCCTCTCCTTTCCGCCATTTCCACATTTCGCTGGGACACGTTAGTTGTGTCACTGCTACTCATTTAAAAAAAATGTAAATGTTTATTACCTACTGTTGATCGAAACGTCTTTTATGTCATGTTTACTGTTATTTTTCAAGTGAGCGCACGACAGTGATAGATTGTTAACAGTAAGATTACATTACCTGTGTTCTACGTATGTAACATATAAGTTAGTATTTTTTCCATGAAAAGTATACCCATAATGGCATGAAATAAAGACATCAACAATGCAATTCGACGACCTAAGTGGATCATTGAATGCCTCAGATGGAGAAAATATAATGCAACGTGACATAATATACATAAGCGATGAAGCAGCATTTCTGTATATGTGGATTGTATGTGGTGTTATGTGTCAAATAATAAGCATCTTTGGTATCATAACAAACTCCGTCAACATTATCTGTTTTCTGAAGCAAGGCTGCAAAGAATCAATTAACGTGAGTTTGTTAGGTATGTACTAGGAACCTGTTTTAAATCATAATATATGTATATTCGTATATGATTCTGCATATATTATCTTTTTATCGATTATAATTATGAATCATACATGCTTATAAATAAATCACACATATGTGATCTAAATTTGAATCCAATGTTTTACATAGCAGAACGCATCCAGTTCATTGCAATGAGTATCTCCATATTTGGATCAACTGTATAAAACAATATTTGTACTATCTGTTGTTGTCAACACAGAAGTATAACCATGCCAATTTTATTTTGCGTGCCTTCAGCTGTGACTCTTGTCAATAGAAGTCATGTTGGCTAATGAGGAACTCCCGCCATTTAAAGTGATTTATGTAAATACTCTATTCATTTAAACTGGCTGTCACACAAAATGCAGTCATTGTGACCAATGAAAATCACGAAAAAGTAAAATGAGTCATTAGGAAGGCAGGGCCGTCCTTTTAGCCAACAAGCTTTCTTTATTGCTAAAGTCAGATTTTATGTCATTATTTACCTTGGCTATAATTATCCATCCGTGGTTGGGGATGTATATATTCCATATATGATGGGTGTATGGGTAGATCTCTCAGTGAGTGGCGAATATATAGCGGAAGGCTCTCAATAGGTGACGTTCACATTTTTGCATTCGGCAACAGTCCTCACGACTGTAACAGACTTACTAAATCTCCAATGACTTTAGCAATTTTGCATATATGACTCAGGTGGCAGTCAGTGACGGTACACAATTGCACACAATTTTTGATCGGCGTATATTTAAAAAAAAATGATGCTAGAACAGTCCTCCCGGATTCTTCGAAAAAGACAAATGTGATTATCATGGCTTTAAGGATAACTACATCTGGTAGAACAGTTAGGGAGGTAAGTGTTTGGATTATATTAACTATAATATGTTTTGGTGCCACTATTATACTCAGAAACATTCCGGAAAAAGTTGTGTAGTTATAAATAACATTATCAAATGCTTGTTCAGTTAATTATTAAAAACTGTGAATCAATGCTAAATATTGATATTCTCAAATACAAACCAATCTATACACGATCAATATTGGACTGGATTTTTAACAGCTGATCATAGAAGATGAAGAAATAACATCTTTGTTAACAGAATCCACGGGTGAGGGGTGATTTCCCCATCCTCAAGCTGTAGCAATTGAAACGATAACTCTTTTATTGTTAGCGTTATTCTAGGTATAAAAGTATCTTCATCTTTGCCACAACCGGTCCGTATGTATGATTCACTGACTCAATGAAGCAATACAATTACTGTTAACTGGCCCCATTGCTCGGACGTGTATGATGTAAATGTCGTATGACTATTATATGAATTCTTAAGTTTACATGTAACTCATACGGAGGTAGTCGTGGAACTTGCAACAGCTTATATACTTTGTTGGATAGTGTATAAGATCGTATTTATCATAATTGTATCTATATATTTGTAAATATAATGATTGGCTGGAATCTTTCCAAGTAGCTATTTGTTAATAGAGTTAAATGTAACTATTTTTGGTGTTAATATTGCCTTCCACGCATTACAAAAAAATAAATATCATTGTAGTTGTAAATGAAATTTCGAAATATTTATTATGTTAAATGGTAAACACTGAACTACCGCGCTAACTGTCGACATTATTACTTTGTTACCAGAAATGAACATACGTTTTTCCATTACCAGACTGTAGTACAATCTCAACAAATGATTTTTAAATTTGATAAACATTTTGCTCTCATATTTCCTATCGGGTTAAACTTTAAAACATTGTCCAACAAAAACTATGGTTTACAGATGTTTAAATTGCATCTGCTTTAGTTCCATTAGGTATACTTGGCAAAGTGTTTCAAAAGTCTTCAGATACATTAAGTCATACATCATGTAATGGCGTTACTGTTCTCAAATGTTGTGGTGTCATGCTAAGTACTTCCAATGCTCTTTTATGGACCATTGAGCATTCATCCCTGACTATAAATAGGCATATTCTGAAAACGTCTCCCATTCCAGATGTGTTGAAAATTTAAAAAAATGTTTTATCGTTAGCGACTAAATTCAATGGATATTTTGATACAGAATGAACTATTCCGCCAGTCAGGTAAAAATGTAGTACCTATGCTATAAAATAACACAGCTGCAGCAGTTGTTAGAAAACATTTATCAATAATAAATTCGTTACAAAAGTTCTTCCTGTTCCACTAGGAGCATCCAAAATGTAAATGACTCCAGTCTATTGAGAAATAGGGTTCAATACAAGAATCAGTGGACAAATCACGTGACAACAATCTTACTTTTTAATTTCATATGTTATTGCACAGAGCTTCCGTTTCTCGGAGATTTAAAAAAATGTTACTAAAGATACTGATCTAGCAATTTACGTGCAACACATTGAACAATCACCCCCACTCATGGGGAGCGCGCATATCAATTGATAGGTGCTCTCATCACTAAACCTTTAGAACGCTGGCTGTTTCGGAGTATGTATCGTTATCGGAATATCGTTCTGTTTATGTTAGCTTTTTGTTCCGTAAAAATATTTCCACTGTTCTTGTATAGTACCAGATATAGTTTAATGGGTAAGATAGACATACGTTTCGAAAGGCTGTGACGACTGCTCATCAAGTTCAGTATATGCTACCTGATGACGATCATGGTGAATAAGCAGGTTTTTGATTTGGAAGTAATTTTTGTTCATTTTCATGTACATTTTAAGATAAGGAGTTAATGAACAATGAAGTGTACCTTATAAGTTATATTTGGAAATTGATAATCAGCGTTGTACTTGTTTATGGTAACAAAAATAAATTAACAGTTGCCCTGCCACTGTTACCATTAAATCTTCTACTGCAATTAAAGCTCTATGTATATTTTATACGTATAGATTAGTTTTAAAAAATGTGGGTTTTCAAACTACTTTTGGTGCTTAGAATATTATGATAAATAATGTATTTATTTCATTGATTATTCTTTATGGGTTTCCAATCACGGTTTTAGCAATATAAAAAATAGATCCCTCAGTCACATTGAAGACCGGTCTAATTCTAATGTGTCGTTCCATTGAATATCATCATCTATAATTCCACGCTTCTAACACTCCTCTAGGAAATGTCTCACATACAACATCATGAACAAGGTCTGACACGATTTAACCTCGCGCGGAATAATTATTAAAAAGACAAAAAAGCACGTTGACCCAGATGAACAGTGCAATCTCAACCAAAAGCATTAGCGAATTTGATTTTAGATGAACTTCATCTGGTCTTCCACATTTTATTCTACTCCAGAATGTATTGCTCAATGTGTACAGAGAGTTCAAAAACAGGTCATGAGAGTTATCCTAAGATGCACAAGAGACACACCTATCGTGACTATGATGTTTCTCCTAGATCTACCAAGCATCAAAGCAAGACATACACTAACTGATGTTAAAGAATACTTCAATTTCGCAATAATGATCATCACCTCATACACCAATCTCTAGACAACACAAAAGGAAGACGTATCACGAAAGGAAGGTCTTGAATAGTTGTAGCAGAATATAACCAACTCAGCTTTTGTGATCGAGAAGAAGTGGAATGGGTGACATGTGACAAAGAGAGAAAATTATTGACAACAGTTCTGATACAGATGGGAAGAGAGTGCCGTGACTTGGCTACCAACAGAACAGATGGAATGCTCCAAGAACCCATACTGAAGCACCCGATGCCACATGATACACTAATGTACACAGTCGGCTCAGTGACACGAGAAACAAATAGGTGTGGTTGGAGTTTAGTGGCCTACCAAAAATGACAAGAAATCAGCTGCTTACCCCACTATAACATCGAGTATGCGAATAGAAATTAAATAGAAGCGGCGACAGCAGCTCTCACGTTTCTGGCTTATATATATATAAGCTATTATATATAAACTCTTGATGTCGGAATACATTGCTGGTAATATTTCATTATATTTTGTCATAGACAGCTATATGTACGAATTTTCATGTTGATACTTATAACGTTCTATTTTTTACAAGTATATTGTCGGGACTTGAAACGGAACCTAAGAAAAACAATAATTTGGTCGGCAACGGATGTAGTAACATTACAATAATGAGGTATGGAGGTCAAGTTGGAATGTAATATTATCTCATTGTCCAATAGGTAAAAGTAATCAAAGAGACATATTAAGTGTGAAGAAGCATTTTTGAAAACGAAGATATAACAGCAAATATGAAAACGATTACATGAACACATTCCATTTTCGGGCTACATCCTGCTAGGTAGCTGGATTTTGAGAACGAGCGAAGAAAAAATTGATATTACTTGCGATTTGATGTGCTACATTTAGTATTGTTAATTATTATTGTATTTGTTCATTTAGGTCTATCCATCTCTGACCTGGGTTGCCTTTTAACCCAGATGTTAACCTGCATTTGTATTACGCCAGCGGTCAGTGCAGCAGATCTGCCCTTTGATTCTATAGAAGTCAACTACCTGGTCAATGTAATGCCCCATCTCACATTCTCAAGAATATCTAGTTGGATCACGGCTATAATCACAACGGAGAGATGCCTATGTGTAGCAGCGCCATTGAAGGTTGTGTTTAGTGTGCTTTATTCATAAAACATCTTACTTTGGTATACATGTATATATGAATAAATGCATATATAAGAATCGATAATTTATTATTAAAGAAAAAATTATAATGCAGCAAACTGGATGTGTACCAGGTCCTTTCAGTTGGCACCTACTTGCCTAGCAACTTAAGTCATCACACTTTACGTCATTGACTAGGCCTCATGTCTAAATGAGATGCGATTTTAGTCAAGGCTGTACATTACAAGCTACTATGAACCTATAGTATGAACTATACTATGAACTATAGTCAAACCTGCACTATAGTATGAACTATAGTATGAACTATACTATGAACTATAGTCAAACCTGCACATTACAAGCTACTATGAACAGTTGCTATGTATGGGACCTAACTATCTAATCAATATGTCTTGCAATTTGTTAATGAAGGTAGTATATTACTTATTTGGCATAGTTTAAAGGCTGCCCATGTTTTTGTCTTTGTCTGCCTGATCACTTGTTTTAAGAAATAGTTATGGCATATATCTATATTGTGGATTTCCTAAAGAATATACATATTTGTATATGTATATAAAGAATAACTATAATGTATGAGATACATCACGCAAGAACATTTAAGAAACACGACATACTATTCCATGCAAAGCAAACATGACCCACCAATCTAGAATAACATAAAGCAATAATACTACTTTAAATGTAAACGTGGCATAAGAACGGCAAGGGTTTCTCATGGGTTAGCAGATAGCCAATTCCATATACAAATACCTATGCTTAATGCATCTTTCTACTATAAGCAGACTTGAGGTTCGTCCACAACATCTGAAGAACGCTTTAGGAATCAACATACGGGTGAAGATGGAATGATAATTGATTGCACAATAATACAATATACTCCATTCACCCATGGCTCAGCCATCTATTCTGAGATTTTGCAGATCATGAATTGAAAGTTCGACACAATATGTCTAAGTCAGTGAAAATAAAATGTACTGATTTCGATGAGAAACGCTCACTTAAACCTTCGGCGTTATCCAATTTGAATATTTCAGTTATGTGACTATCACAGATAAGGGTGGTCATGGTAAAAGTACAACCTCCGAACTAAATACTAACTATTTTTAAATTACAGTGTGTGAATCTTAAACGACAGTAGCAAATTAAGGCATTCACAGAACACCGCCACTCTATCTCACACTACACACCACCTCAATCCACTTACTAACTACACTAATTACCACCTACACTACTTATCACGTATGGTACTAACCACGTACACCACGTATCACCTACATTCCATACCACCTACTCTACTAACACTCTATACTACGTATAGCCTGCACTACATACTACCTACATTACTTACCAAATAAATTACCACTAACACTAGCTACCCATCGCACTACCTACCACCCACACTACTTACCAACTACACTACTTGACACCTACATTACATCTAACCAGCATCACAATGGTTATTACATTTTATTTCTTATAGTACAACACTAACACTATTACCTTTCCCCAGGTGGTTTGTTGTCCATTCTTGTCAATAAGCGTAGGGGTGATTGGAGCTTGTGTTTGTGTTTCAAGGCGAGATGTACCGCCTCGGCTGTGCTATAACCGTGCTTGTTCACGATGTCCCTGCCATTTATTATCCTACATTTTGGTGGACTTCCTCTGACGTTAAACCCTCATTTCATTTGGTTATATGCCTGTAACGGCAACTTGTGATTAATTCTCATAATGTGGCCACTCCACTTGATATGCTGCTCCTCAATGTATTCTATGCAATGTATTATACCTATTCATTCCCCGATCTCTTATTTTCGTAATGTATCACGCCTGGTGACCCCTCTAGTCTGCCTCAAGCATGTAATCCCACATGTCAATACCTTTTAACATTTTACATGCAACAATAACACTAACATCTGGAATGGCATAAATATCCCTGCTACACTACACTATCAATTCACCAAGAAAGAATTGTTCGTGTTTCTAATAAGAACCGGTAGAACAAACGTATATACGAAACTAATACAAGCACACAATCAATAAAATAAATGTTAATGTTTTTTTGCCGCATTGATTTGTCAACAGATTAAAACGCTGATTACATCAAGACGAATGACAGTGGCCATAGCATGTGTTTTCATTGTTTCTTTCTGTTGTACATCACCTGTGTATGCGGTCAACGGACTGGACATGAAATTTTCTCCATTTAGAAATAAAACCATATTTGGTCTTGTATATATGTCTAATAAAGAACAGGTAGAAACGATTTATTTTACAATCAATAATTTTGTCACGCCATTTCTTGCATTTACGATTATTGTTATTTCTACTATAACACTAGTCATTAAGCTAAAGACAACAAGTAAATGGAGAGAAACATCTGCAAACAAGCTCCAAGCTGAAAAGTTTTCCAATCGTAATGAAAAAGTGGCCAAAATGGTAGTAAGGATTTCTGTTTTATATATTGTTTGTTTTGTTCCACTCAGTGTTAGCGTGTTAGCTCTAGCATGTGAACCTGAAATTACCTTTAGTGGTAGATACGCAAAACTAGGAATGATCTTATGTGGGATCATTTTTTCTTTAGAGTCGATCAATTCATCTGTTAACGTTTTTATTTACTACAAGATGAGCAGTAAATTTAGAGACGTGTTTGTTGAGATCATATGCAAGATAAAATAAATATAAAATTATAGTTTACAATATTGTACATTTACTGTCTATCTATTTCTATATATGAAGTCTCCGCTGACTACAAATAAATTGCTAAGTGTGTTAACAAAATAAAATTGTGCGTGGCATATCAAAATGTGTTCTACTAATAACAGCAAAGCGCCCCTTTCTGATGGTGTTCATTGTTTAGCATAAACAAGAGTGGACTATGTGACCATGTGGAAATCTGCAATGAGAAAAATGTTGAAAGAGAGAGAGAAAGTCAAACATGTTTAATTAATGATCAAACATGTTGCGGTTGTAGGATTACCTGAAAAACAACCTTCGCTTCCATCCATGCTCAGTAGCCATGATACAACTAATTTATATACAGGTTCTCGGTAGAAAGAACTTACCTCACTATGTGAAGTATATTTTTAAATATATTTCATAAAGGAATGTCTGCTGCATAACTAGATAACTTGATTTTCTGAGTCCGTCTAAACAACTAACGGTGATTACCAACTCCGTTACTTGGCAAGCCGGCTGTGCGTACCCACTGCTAATACATTTCTAACGGAGGTATGTAACGAAATAACAGAGGATGAATAACGTATCGACGAATTCAATGAACCTGTTTTTCGCTGACGAACAAAGCATCTTATATGATCGCGAAGAAACATTACAAACTGACATAAAATCACTATCAATAATATGTAACATTAACCTATAATAGACAGACACTATGCAAATAACCATATCAACAGGCTATGTAAACATCCAAATAGAAAAAAATAAACCAAGTCAAAGAGTTCAAGTACCTAGAAAATATCTACACAGAAGACGAACGACTCGATAGAGAAATAGAAACAAGATGTCAAAAGAAAATCATGTGATATACCAGATGTCGCTTTTGCTATTGCAACCAAACATCAACTTGGAAGTAAAGAAACACATGATTAAGAGCATCTTTATACCAACACTTGCTACCAATGTCAGACTTGGCAACTGACGTCTACATATAAGAGGACGACAATCAATATAAGGTAACTGCGTGAAACGTAACCATAATTGTACTTACGTAAAACACAGATTGTTGTAATAGTTTCACCAAGGCAGGACGGACTATCACTGAAACTAATGGGTAATGATGTGCACACAAGAAGACATACACATTTCAATAGACAAAACATATTCAACGTTTCAACCACAAGGTTTTTATCAAGATGAGCACAACACACCAAAAGACGAATGGAAATTATCAGAATACACAAAAGTATCCAACGGAAATATGGAAATTAGATGCTGGAAGGACATGAAGTACATAAAAAACGTAAATATATGTGGAAATGAAACGAACAAAAATGACGTAAATGACGGAACAAAATGAATAAAGACAACACACAAATTCAGTATTAGACAAAACAGTGGTCGAAATTTAGTCCAAAAGTCTTGAGGGTCCTAATTAAAAAATAGACGATGTTCTAGAGCGTACCTAGATCTATCATCGTCTTTTAGATCTATGTAAACTGTGGAAAATCGTCTTATTTTTTTCTTATATGAACAGTGTAAATAAATCCTGGACAATGATACAATTTTGCACACTCATGTTCTGCCACTGAAATGGATACACACCAGTGAAGCAATGCACACTTATTGAACATATATTTAAAAGAATTGTATATTAATAAATGTAAATCACTTTGTAAGCAACACAATCGCTTCATAACTAGTGCAGGTGTGATCATACAAATTTGCAATGTCAACATGTAATGTACTATCAATAATTCACTATTCGCTGTTTATTCTGACTTTTATTTCATATGATTTAATTGTTTTATTGTACTTAAAATAAAAACTGATTTATCAATGATTCTCAATGTACTAAAGTGTTTCTTTTCTTTGAGAAACACTGCAAAGACACGAATGCTCTATCAATTTCTGGGCTTCAAGCGTCCAAATCGACATTTGCAATAATTGCTGGTATCTCAACAAGTCAAGCAGGAATAGATTTAGACTCGAACTGTCTGGTCTATTCAAATCGATTGGCAAAACCATTTAATTGGTTCGTCAAATTAAGCACAACTGTAGACATCAATTGTAATGAATGACATCAAAATTATTTTGAATCATATAACCCCGATTTGCTGTTGCAGTTGAGCACTATGAAAAGGAAATACTAAAGTGATTTCTCAGGTGGCGTCCTCCAAGAATGATGAAAAAAACACGGTATAGAGTGAGCATTGCTAGTAAAATAACAGTAACAAGGTTATATTTGATAAAATAAAGGTAGTGATTTCCTTTGGAATGTTTGTCATACAAAGAAACCGTCTTAGGTTTGTGCGAAGTTTGGAGAAGAAATCGCTGCTTAGAGGAGATAAAAACGTCGTTATAAATAAAAAAAACTTCGTCATGGTTTTCACAATAGGGAAATGTCAGCATACATGTTCATCATCTACAAAGTGTTGCTACTTTCATGCTGGTTGGGAGCTGTTGAATCATACAAAATGTTACTTTCATGCTGGTTGGGAGCTGTTGAATCATACTAAATGTTACTTTCATGCTGGTTGGGCGCTGTTGAATCATACAAAATGTTACTTTCATGCTGGTTGGGAGCTGTTGAATCATACAAACGTTCCACATGCGAAATCACTCATGACAAAATACATATGACATGAGTATGACAGAAAACATACAGGAGTAAATTTTAACTCAAAATGTATTTCATGGTTAAGATGAATAAATCCTTCTTTGGTGCATACACAAATTATGTAGAAAGCTCACACTTGTATACCGTTGTGTGTTAAATGACATGAAATTTCACGCAGAATTATATCACGGTTATGTCAATGTGTCTCATAACTACAAACAGGAATAACCGCCAGTCGAAGTATATTGTGACCATAATTTCAGACTTGTATTGTTGCATCTCTTTGTTGAGTGTGGGAAAGTCTCAAAAGTCTAATCCTGGAAAAAAATGCTTGTCACATGTAGGTCACATATGATCAGAATTTGGAGTCTGTGTGTTTGTTGTTCTGTGTTTTCGGACTGCACGTTTTATCTGTGCCTCTGAGATGTGATGCTCCTCGGCGATGCCAGCACCTTTGCTGGTGTGCTACTGCGCGATTCCGAGAGACAGACTCTCAGGATGTGATTTTGATGCTCTTTAGAAACACTTTAAAGCGTTTCGTCTGTCCACCAGCCAGTTATATTCCCTTGAGGTCACTATTAATCAGTTGTTTTGGGATGCGCATAAAATATCCGGCTAATCTAAATTGGGCTTTTTCCTGCATTGTATAAAGCTTTGGGTGTTCGCTCTAATGAGGACTTCAGTATCAGATACTTTATCTTGCTAAATAATCCTGAGACGTTTGTAGATACAGCATATATGAACTTGATTTAACACTATGGTATGTCTTCTGTACACTTTCTAGGTCTCACAAGCGTATAGTAAGGTAGCGAACACAATGGCGTTATATATTTTAAAATTTAATTTTATGGCCAGGCTTCTGCCTTTCTGTTGCTCCACAATAAAAAAACTATGAGACAAAAGTTCTGATCTGGAGAAGACAGAGGACCTCGCCCTGACGACAAACCTGAGAAAGTTACGTTTTCACAGATTCTGAACGCAAAAGAATAATTTCCGCACAGTCTGCAGAATCGAATAATCCGTTTAGAAATTGTCGTTTTCCGTATAAATGTCATCACGGGAACAAGAATGAATAACATTTAAACAGAAAATAAGATGGGCACTGAAAAACTTAGACTTTACTATAGATACTTGCAAGGGAGGGTAATAAAAACATTAAACACATTCGCCGATTCTCAATATTCATTGTATTTATGGAGTAAATATTGACAATATTTCAGCCCGTATGATATTCGAAAGTTACATGCAAAAAATCTCTGATATCTAAGATGTAGTTTCAGGTGGAAATTCCACCTAATAACGTTTATGAAATAGTAAACATACTTTGGAATAAAATATGCCTTAATCAACTGAATGTATTATGACACAACATTACTAATACATGTTTATTTTAGTTCGATTTCAATCAACCAGCAAGCGTTTCCTGTCGAATTTGATTCGATATTTTTATAAGGTGCGTGAATTGGCCTAGCACAGGGGTGGGCAATCTTTTTGTGCAGAGGGTCACATTGAAAATTGTAAAGTTCAAAGAGTTTAAAAGAATTGTTTATTCCACGTATAAAAAATAATATTTGAGCAGTATCATGCACATCAGTACTCTCGTCCAATGCAAGAGAGTACCACAAAAAATGCTTACTTATTGAAGTTGAAGGGTCAAATCTTCATTGATCTTTTCAACACGTCTGACCACAGTTCTTCTGGATAATGTAATACTGTCAAATTTGTTCTTTGTTCTGGACACAGAATGTTTGTTGCATCTAGTAAACATTCCTTAATAAATTCACCATCAGAAAATGGCTTGTTGTATTTCACAATTTTGTGTGACAACACCAAACTGGCATCTGTTGCGGCATCTTTATTTGAAGACTGTTTTGTAAACACAATTTGCTGTTTCTCCAGACCAACTCTATGCATTTTTTTCCTTTCTTCAGATTTTAGATTGTGTCCAAAATGTGGATGTTTTGTCTGGTAATGTCTTTTTAAGTTATATTCTTTAAAAACAGCCACTGATTCGTGAAACATCAAACAAACAGATTTTTTGCCAACTTGCATAAAACAATATTTGGTAATCCATTCGTCTTTGAAAAACCGACACTCGTCTTCAATATTATGTATTTTGGAAACACTCATTATAATAAAAATATCTTAAAGTGTTGCAACTTAACTAAAAACAAATGTGCTTCCGACAGCGCGAATATAATTATTTAGATTTAGAAAACTCGGTTGCAATATAAATACTGAAATTTATGAATAGAAACTACAAACGTATGGTTATTAAAACACACTTGGAATTATCTAGACACTGAGCAGCTTAAACTATTGCAAATCGAGTATTTGCGCATTCCATTCGTAGGATATGAGGGGGGAAGGGGTTATTTTTAACGATACATTATTGTTATAACGATGTATTTTTAATTATAACAGCTTTTAGCGATATTCTATTTTGTATGAAACAACTTTGTAATATAAACTAAACATACATCCCGACATAATGCTTAAAAGCTAAACACAATTAATTATAATTTGAAAGACACTTTTCAATCTTTATCAATTTATATCATCCGAGTACTTATAATCATTGAGAAACATTCAGCCAATCAAATTACGTCAATTCTAGTATAGTAGATTACTCAATATTAAACACTCATATTAAATGTAGTAAAATTTCATATATATATATATATATATAAAATCAATATTAATATTTAAATTATGTCAAATTGGGAAAAAATATTGTATATTTAATATATAGGAAAGTCGAATTAAATTTTCAATCGATTTCTGCGTAATATTAATGAAAAAAAATCATTTGTGAAGATAGTTCGTTTATTTAAAAATGTGTTAAAAATGCGGGCCTTAGTTTGCCCACCCCTGGCCTAGCACATTAAATTTATTCGTGGCTGTCCTTTAGACAGTCTTGAATAGTTTGTGAGAAAGCGTTACAATATTATGCCATTTGTGATTTTTATTGAAATTTATGTTTGATGAACTCTGTGCCATGCATTTTCATTGCATCATTACATGTTTGGAGTGAAAAACTGTTGTGGTGTGCAACGTTTTATAGGAAAAAATTTACCAGTAGAATTAGAATAGGGTTAGAACACAATCTGATCTGATATTTCATTCATCATTATCGTGAATACATAGCGCCATTCAGAATTTCTAAACATAATTTGTGGCAACTTGAAGCTTCATGGGTTCCTCGAGGTACTTTTCTATGTCATTTGCTTCTGAAAGATAATTCGAAGCTTATTCTAGAGCAGTCTTGTGTAGACTGTTTTACGTGGTCGGGGTGGATTGAGCGTTACTCGCGTGGTATGGGGCCGAGAACCGTTTCATTATTGCAGTTAGTCTTTTGGACCTCAATATAGTGTTTTCTAACCGCTGTCGACAGCGCGTATAGTACTTTCAGATATAATTTTGGGTCCCAGAAATAGTTTGAATAGCCGGATTTGACATATTTGGACCGTATTTTCCCATGACAGTTATCATCATCATCAGGTGCCATGCCGACTGGCGTAGGCGGTCATGGCTCTTACCAGCTCTGTCCACAGCATTATGTATCAAGATCGTTGTTTTTTCCTTGCCGTGCCAGGTTGTCATACTGTCTAATATTTTTTCACTTTGTCGCCCTCTGTCTCTGTTGCCTTCAATTTTGCCTGTTGTGATTATGTTCTCTAAACCTGCCTGCCTCATGAAGTGCCCAGAAAACGATTTGCCTTTTTCTTATATTGTTTATTAAGGTCCGTTTTGAATTTGACTCTTTCAACACCTCTAAATTAGTTTTTCTGGTAGTCCATGGTATTCTCAGCATTCTTCTGTAGAACCACATCTCTGTTGCCTCTAATTTTCCACTGTCCAGTGTGTTTATTGTCCAAGACTCGCACCCATATGTTAGTATAGGGGTTATATAGCACTGCAGAACTCTCTTTCTCACCTCTAATGACACGGTCATATTACACAGTATATTTTTCATTTTTCTGAAAGTTGTTTTTAGCTGTCCTATTCTACTTCTTATGTCTGATGAATTTCTTCCATCTGCTGTAATCATTGTACCTAATTTTTTGAATTGGTGGACCCGTTTTAATATTATGTCATTCACTTTGATCTTGCAAGGTGTGTTATTTTGTTTCTTTGAAATAAACATTACATCTGTTTTCTTGATATTTCCTCACTTTGTGCAATCATAACAGTGTCAGTCGCATATCTCAAAATATTTATGTTATGTCCTCCCACTAATATTCCTGGGATATCTACTATTGCACGCAATATGTTTTCACTGTATAAAGAGAACAGGTCATGTGAAAGCACGCATCCCTGTCTGGCTGCTTGTTTTATTTATTGAAAAGGGCCAAATTGATTTCCTACTCTTATTGCTGCTGTTTGTTGCCAGTACATGTTTTTGATTATTCTTAAGTCCTTGCAGTCAATGTTCAAATTCTCTAGCAGGTGTATAATTTCGCTATGTTTAACTTTATCAAATGTTTTCGTGTAGTCTATAAAACAGAGGTACATATCTGATTTTACCTTTATAGACCTCTCTATTAATGCTCTTAATAGCATATATATATATATATATATATATATATATATATATATATATATATATGACATTGTTGGTACATTTGCCTTCTAAAAAGCCACTTTGTTATAGACTAATTTATGATTTTATTTTGTTTCTCACTCTCTTCATGATGATTCTGAGAAGTATTTTTGTTATTTTGCTCATCAAACCGATTGTACAGTGATCTTTACATTCGGTGGTCTCTGGTTTCTTAGGTAAGGCTATAAATATGGACCTCATTAAGTCATCGTGTATGTTTCCAATAGTATATCCGTCATTTAGAAATCGTATGATTATTCCAACTCCAAAGTCATCTAAAGCTGCTAATTCTTCTAATGTGATATTATCTGGACTTGGGGCTTTGCCATATTTCGTGTGTTAGTGCCTCCCTTGCTTCCGCTGTGAGTATTGATGGAGCTGATATAAATGGATATCCCCCATATGGATGTGGAAAGCAATGGAGAACTACCACATCATTCTCCCAAGATTAAAGTCATGGCGACACACATAAGTAGGCCTACAGTTAGTGTTAATATATGACAGTTCTAGATCTTAAAATTGTTGTCGTTATTCTTATTGTTTCGAGTGTACCGGTATATATGTGCCGGAGTTTCCTCTATCATTGGTCTGTCTTTACCAGAGTATCTTACTCAATACACGGGATCTGTTAAGGAAAACTTTTTGATATCTCATTTATTGACCATAAATGATGACTACCACGCTGTCCAGGTCAACAATTGTTATTGGAAACTGTTCTGCAATGATTTACTGTGCTTTGACGATCAAGTGGACGATCCAGAATCATCAAGATACTGATTCAGAATGTTAAATATCTAGTTACAATCACATCTTAGAATCATCAAGATACTGATTCAGAATGTTACATATCTAGTTACAATCACATCTTAGAATCATCAAGATACAGCTACAGAATGTTACATATCTAGTTGCATTCACATCGTAGAATCATCAAGATACTGATACAGAATGTTACATATATAGTTGCAATCACACCTTACAGCTGACAGAAATTCAAACAGGTCCATTCTAGCAGCACCGAATCGCTTTGCACCACAAGTAAACAGGTTTTCCGTACTTGACTAACCACATTCCCCTAAAAAATTTGATCTTGTTTAGACATTCAACTTATGTACTCAAGTAACTTTGAACGGGCCAATCATGAACAGACGAATCGTTCTTCTTCTTCTTCTTCTTTCTGTCCGCATGTACCTTTCGGTGTTGAGAGGAGAGTGAGTGTACGGTGATTTGCCCTTCTTTTTGTCTCTTCCGGTGTTGTATTTTCGAGTGTCTCTAATACACTATATATCCACCTTTTACGAGGTCGACTGTTTTTGTATCGTTTAAGGGTGTTTTTTTTTGGGGGGGGGGGATAATAATTTGCTCTTTCTGTCTGGTTATGTGGCCGAACCATTTGACTTGTTGTTTCTAGATGTATTTTATTGTTGACTTGATCCCTATTTGTTTCTTTAGTTCGTCATTCCAGTTTTTGTCAGGACCAATCGTTGCTGTTGTAATAGTCAGTGTTTCGATTGGTCCGTTCTCAGTGACTTGAGTACACACGTTGAATGTCTTGATTAGATCACACATTTTTGGGAGGATGTGGTTGGTCAAGTACGGAAAACGTGTTCACTCGTGTTGCAAAGCGATTAAGTGCTGCAAAAACGACCCTGGTTCAATTCACGTCAGCTATAAAAAAAATATTTTCATTTATCCGCATGTTATGTTATGTTATGTTCCTCCAGGACAATAGGCGGCGCATAGGGCAGAAACCATAGCCTTCCATTTCTGTCTTTGTGTTGCCAGGTCTTTCAATTGTTGCGTGTTGTTTAGGTTCATTGACATGCCTTCTCTATTAATGGTTCTTCGTAGAGTTTCTCTAGGTCTCCCTCATCTTCTTAATCCAGGTGGTACCCGATATAGTGACTGCTGGGGAATTCTTAGGCTGTTCATTCTGAGAACATGGCCGATGTTAGTCCAACGCCTAATGAAGGAAGATTCCAACTTTCGCACCCATATAATAGAATAGGAATGATGTTGGAGTTAAACAACTTGAGTTTTGTGGTGTTTCTTAGTGTGTTTGACGTCCAGATGTTGCGTAGTTTATTGAAAGCACCCGCTGCAAGGGCAATACGGTGTAAAACTTATTTTGATGAGTCTCCATCCAATGCTAGATTGGTGCCTAAATAATTAATTGTTGACTTTTAATAATGGAATATTTTGAATTTCTATGTTGTCGTTGGATCTCGTAAAATCTAGTATATGAGTTTTTGATGTGTTGATTTTCAACCCTATCTGATTTGAGTAGTGTTGGAGATTGTCAAGCTTAGATTGAGCATCTGTGTGGTTTGCGCTCAAAAGGGCCAGGTCATCTGCGTAGTCAAGATCTTCGAGAACGGTATTATTAATCCATTTTATTCCTGTCAACTCATTTTCAGTGCTCTTTCTCATGACCCAATCAATAGCGACGCAGAAAAGTAATGGGGATATGATGCATCCCTGTTTAACGCCCGTAACAACTTGGAACCATTCTGACTTCTCAGTGTTTCTTTAAACACAGCAATGTGAGTTGGTGTAAAATGCCTTTATAACATTGATTATTTTAGTAGGAAAACCGTATTACTGTAGAATATTCCATAACGTAGGCCGATGAATCACTCGATGCTAAATATATTTTATTTCACTCACTAAAAATATACTTTCAGTGCGTATTGACAACGTATATTGATATATGCCCTATACAAAACTTCGTGTAATAAAAAATAACTCTAAATAATATTATAGTATACATATTGATATTTTTGTCCGGCCTGTGGCGGAGAATCAGTGGTGGTGAAGGTATCGGGTTCAAATTATCCCACCGCAGGCAATTATGAATCCGCACTGTTCTGAAAGCAATTAGACACTACTGAGTGTATTTATATTGCATAGAAAAAGTATTAATATAGACACAAGTATGTAGTTTGAAGACTACGCCATGAAGAGAACATGCTACCAATTGAAACGTATAATTTTATAAATTAAGAAACATTACACAATAATTATTTCAACTAGTATAGATAGGTATAGTTAATATAATACATGGTTTCCTCTTAATTCACTGATATATAAATAAATAGGTGCTTGTATATTTACTGTAATGAAGATTGTTCACTGGACACAACATGTCACATGACATTATTAGTATATTATTACAGAATGTTTACTTAAACGTCACACATTGAACAGTTGAATTTAGGAGGGTACTATTTAGTGCCACATTAGTACTGTTATATACTGCTATTTTGTATAAAATAGTTCACAACAGTGGCATGTTAAGAAGAAGTCATATGCATATGTACATATTGATTATAAATTAGTGACATACGTTATGCATAATAGGCATAACCACAGGAAAGTAACCACATTAGATATATTACGTCGTATGTACAAGCTAAAGTGCGTTCTTTTTCTTACTTTTAGCTTAATACCCCTTTATGCCTTGCAACGTTTTCTCTAGCGATAACTCTTGTATGTGCTTCATATATCTTATTTTTGACTACTTTATTTCTGTAATCCATCGTTTGCATGGTCTACCCATGGCATTATATCCATCATATCTGTATAGTAATCCTTTTTTGAGGAGTACTGTATGATGGCAGTCTGGAAGCATGCGAAAATCACCTAATTTGTTGTCTTCTGATGTAATCAAGGAGAGGCATTGTATTTATTAGTCTTCTGACGTTTTCGTTTCTGATTCTGTCTCTTACTGTTTCTGCGAGATGGATCACATAAACCAGTACTGTAAAAGATGGATCATATAAATAAAAAAAAAGCCACAGGAACACGCTTACAAACAGCACACACGAAAGCCATCTCCAGATAACACTTCAACCCTTGACGCCACAAGGCAAACAAGGGCCACCGCGTAGATATAGATAAATAGATATACTGTTACTCCGAGGATTCTAAGTTGACAAGACATTTCTGTTGTAACACATTTTCTTTTGAATTCTGTTGTTAGTGTCCACATTTGACACTGCAGCATAGTAATGGTATGATGATCGTTTTATATAGTGCAGTTTTGGTGATCATGCACATATATTTGTTTTTGAAAATAGCGAACACCTGCCCTAAGATCCTGTGTGATATGTTGAATCTCTTTGGGGTTTTTCTATTCATATGATGCTTCCAAGATAAATTCATTCATTCATTCACTTCTTTACGTTATTTATCATCGATTAGAATAGTGGTGTTTCTTTCTGTTTTTGCGATTGGCATTACTTCAGTTTTTTTTCTGTGTTTATTTTCATGTTAAAATAAATGCATGTTGTGTAATCTATTTATATGCTGTTGTAGTTGTGTAAGTTTTTGTTCATATTATTGATTGATCGTCTTCAAAAAGAAGTTCGTTTACGGGGTTATTTAGGTTGTCTTCGTCATATGTGTTGGTAATTTTACATATGTTGCTAACGAGGTTTCAGGGCTTTCTAAATATAATATTGAAATTATTTTCTGAATGTGATAGTTTAGAACATGATTGAACTAATTGGAAGCGCTGAAACAACATTGTGACAGGTCTAGCAAACCGATAGTGTAGAACTAAAACGTTCGTAGGAAACATGGAGAGTTCTCAGGAGACGAGATTCAAACTTAAGAGAATCGGAGCTTAATCACGTTATAAAGATATATGTATGAACATATTTTTAACAAACTGAATGTTGCTATATTTGTTGATTGGTGCATTTGAACTTTAGTGTGAACAGAGTGTTGCAGTAATTCTAATACTTTTGTTACTACATCAAAAACATTGATAATATGGTTTTACCTGAATAATCAAATAGTAAATATGTACACGCCATCGTTTACCTTGAGAGGGGATGTCCTCGAGAGAACCAGCAAGACGCAGTACTTGGGGGAGGGGGGGGTCATGTTAGACCAAAGTCTGAGTTTAAAGATCATGTTGACCTCGTCATTGTAAGGCTTATAAAGGTCTTGCAGCAATGGAAGGCATGTCTGTTACTCAGTGTGAACAGAGGCTGCTATTTCTGTTGTATCAAAAATTGGTGTTGGCGATGCTATAGAGTACGCGCTTGCAATTTTGACACTGAATCAGACTCAAACTGAAAGATTTTATAGAATCCAGAATGAGGCAATGTGAATCATTTGGAGGTGTACGAGATATACGTCGGCACGGGCTAGAGATACTTTCTGGATTACCCAACTGCAGAGTAAAGAATACAAATGTGCAGGGCGCGAGACTGCCTACAATCACCGATGATAAAGAGCACCCTCTACCCCCTAAAATTCTCAATGTGAAAGACAATCGACGTAAGAGATGAAAATGGTAGATTTGGATTATTATAGAGGATATTATACAGAATGTGTGCAGATTGGAGGATGTGCTTGCTGCCTGGTTTGGAATGGACTAGAGCGCCCTTAGAGTGTCCGACAACCTTCAAAGTAATAGCAGCACTCACTAGAAAATGCAGGGATTGTTGTCCGTCAGTGGTAGAGTATGAGGTGCTCGCTCTTATTGGTGAGAATTCCAGGAAAGGAGATATGATTATATATAAAGATAGGTCGGCTGAGAGACACATCAGAAGTGCCTGGGCCTTCACGGCTCAAAGGTTGGGAAATACTATCAGAAAGGAATGTGGTGCGTTCGCGGAGACGACAATCAGCATGACAATGGAGATTTTGGCAGTAACCAAAGCTTTGAAATGGATGTGCTCTCAAACAAACACAGCCACACATGCCTGTATACTCAGTGATTCGATGAGCACTGTGAAAATGCAGACGGGGTTCATTCGGGAACAGTGGCTGTATGCAGTGAAAAATTCCTGTGTACGTAAAGTGACTTTTATTTTTGTATCGGGGAATGCGATAGTCCGGTGTAATGAGAGAGCAAATAGGTTGACCGCTCACACTGCTACTAGGGTTATTGGTGGAGCGATGGATCGGGCAGAAATTTTGAATGTCCTACGGGAAACGCACGAACAAATGACTATAAATAGCGATGACTTTTGTACTATGACTAGATTAAGGGAGCTTGTTTGAAATGTGGTGTCGCTAGAAAGGAGCAGTTTCGTGAACGAGAAAGAATGATGGTCAATCAACGGAGTACTGGGATCGTCAGTCAACGTGTAATGGTGGATACACTAAAGGAGAGATCTGGGCACCTATGGACTAGTCTGGAGTGAAGTGACGATGAACCAACGATTAACTAACTAGCTAATTTTATTTCTTGACAAAATACAATTTAATGAAAATTTAAAATATTATTAATCTTACTGTTGAGTTTTTATGTTTTTTTTCGAACTCTAACATTTAGTTCAGTGTTTACATTAAAAAAAAACGCTACTCATAATTACATGAAGAAAATATATCAACAATGCAAGTTATAAGTAAACCATCAAATACTTCACATGTGGAGACTGTAAGGGATCGTGATGTAATATATATTAGCGATGAAGCAGCATTTGTATACGTATGGGTTGTATGTGGTGTCATGTGTCAAATAATAAACATCTTCGGTCTCACAACAAATGCCATCAACATTATCTGCTTTGTGGAGCAAGGTTATAAAGAATCCATTAACGTGAGTCTATTAGGTATGTACTTGAAACCTTTTTTAAATGATAATATACCTATATTTATATGTGGAATTTCTTATAATTATATGTTTATATATTATAATACTTCTTTACATATAATGAAATGTGAAATTTGCAAAATGAAAATCTGACTTCTCATTATGTATATAATAACTACTAAAGGAATTTAAAATCAAACAAATAAAGTACTGTGGACATTTAAAAAGATAATGCTCCTTATTGAAGACCTTACTTTAAGGGAAAGTCGATGGAAGGCAAGCAATCGGTAGGCAGAGGTACACGTGGTGAAGAGATATCACGACATCGACAGTCTAGCAGAGTGCACAACCAAAGCAAGACACAGGGGATGTTGGAGATCAATAACGGCCAACCTTCGTTGCACAGACAACACTTAATGGTGATGATGATAATGGTATCATCATAAAGTACAGTCTTTACTTAAAAGGTTGACTTCAAAGGATATCTAACACACTATGTCGTGTGTCTTGATTGTGAACTATGATAGAGCGTATCTTTGTTCATCAAATGATATTTACTTCCCACTTTTCTGATACACCAATGAATGTTAAACTATATGGTACAAAACAAGAAATGGAAAACACTGTCCAATTTATACAAGAAACAACACTGCAGATATAGACATTATTAGCGAACGAAAGAAGAAGAAGAAAAAAACTTCCCACTTGCATTTCTACCTACCTCTTGCTTGTTCTCTCAACCATACAGTAAAGTAAGGATTTCTACATGTTATATACACTTTACTACTATTCCATATGTCCATATATCAAAAACATTAAATATGTCTTCTTGGCGTTTGCCCATTATCTATATTTCTGAGCATTACATTAATGCTGAGTACATGTAAAACTTAACAATTATCATTTTTGTTGTGATTGTGATTTGTTTGGATGTTAATAGTTACCTCTTGTTAGTTAAAGTACTTCTAGCCATTCTTATTTTATTTGTAAATTATGTTTGGAATTCTGAGCGTGCTTACTATAACCGGTTTGCATCGTGTCCTGTTCGAAATACCTTCTTCGTATGCTCCATGCCATGTAGCGTTGGTTATCATGTCTATCCACAGCCTTCTATTTCGTGTGCTGTCAATCATTTCTAATATCAATGTTCTCCCATGCCACAATGCTAGATTGTCTAGAACCGTCTCTATTGGTCTTCCCTTACCTCACTTGCCTGTTGTTACAATGTGTTCCATCGTCCCTCTTCAAAAAATGTGGACTGTCTCTTTCTGATGCGAGTCTGAAGCTCTCTTTGTAAATTATCTTCTTTCAAGATATTTTCACTACTATTTTTATCTGTCTATGGTCTTCTGAACATTCTTCTATAAAACCACATCTCTGGTGCCTCAATAATATTTTCCACGATTCTGCTGAGCGCCCAAAATTCGCTTCCATATATGGAGATTGGTTCTATATAACTTCTAAGAGCTATCGTCTAAACAAGCCGGTTTCACAGAAGACAGGTGTGTCGTGCCGTTAGTGTAAATAAATTGGCGATACAATGCATTTCCATTCTCTGGAATTAATCTTGCTGGGAATCTAGTAGGACCGTTATCCTGCTACAAGAGAGATCCAGCGAGAGTTTGAGAATGAGCTCTAAAGAAGAACAAACAACGTAGGGTCAAAAAAGCATTTGCTGTCGGAAGTTCACGACTAACTTGTCCAGTCAAGTCACCTGTATATGTGTACACGACACATGCATTAAATAAAGGTAAACATAACAAGGATGGGAACTGGCTAACCCAGCTAATAGTTGCTGCGGCTGTGTACATATAAAGTTATTTTCAACCCGGAGTGAAGGCGGTTGCTTTGGGACCTATTCTTTGCATCTTCCGTCATTTGTAATTATGTTTCCAATATATAGGAAACTGTTGACCTTCGCACTATGTTTGCATGATTTACATTTAAATAAAGAACATTTGAATCCAATATATTACATAGCTGAGAACATTCAGTTTCTCAGTTTCAGACAAGGATTATCTACGTATTTAGATTTTCAACTGTATGTGTGCTGCCATGATTCCATATCCAAAAACAATATTGCAGGAAAAAAGTGGACGATGGATGAAGCAGAGGAGGAGGACAAAGACAGTCATGACCACACAACATCAATTGCTCGACAAATGGGTTGTTTCCTACCTCACTCGCACCGCTGACGCTAAGATTCATTGAAAACTCATTGATTCATTGATTCAGGACTCTCTGTGTTCATGTGCATGTGTTCATCTGCAACACATTGAATGATGCGGTACCATTAAAATCCTAGCGGTTATTAGCATCTAATAAGGTATAACACACTTCTGATAATAGTTCAATATATTTTTCAGCGAAGTGTCGAAGATACACACCACGACATTGACGCATTTCAATTTGTTTGACTTCATCATTATAGGTAGCAGGGGTTTAAGAAGAAGCAACGAATACGAAGATCTGGCTTCTGATTTGATACATTTCGTTTTGTTAATTTGTATTGTATTTGTTCCTGTAGGTTTGTCCATCTCTGACATGGGCTGCCTCTTAACCCAGATGTTATCAAACCTGTGTATTACGCCAACGGTCGCTACGGCAGATCTGACATTTGACCCTGTAGAAGTCAACTACCTCATCAATATAATGCCTCATCTCACATTCTCAAGAATATCTAGTTGGATCACGGCTATAATCACAACCGAGAGATGCCTATGTGTAGCTGCCCCATTGAAGGTTCTGTTTAATGTGATTTATTAATAATAAGCAATACTTTAATTTACATGGATACATAAATAGTATAATATACAAGCCTCTTTCTAATGTCAACATAGTCACAAATTGCTACTCTTCATCTTCTCATGGGAGAGTCTTGTACACGGCAAATTCGACTAATGGTGAAGAATCCGAAATTTTGTAGCTGTTATCAAGTAAATTTAAGTAGGAAGCCAGAGGATAATATTTTAAAAATTCTTGAGACTAACGGGAATTGAACCAGTCCGTTCTACGGCACCAAATCGCCTAGCAACAATTGCACACGCGTTTTTCAGTACTTGACTAACCGCATCTCCAAAAAAAGATGCGATTTCATCAAGTCATTCAAATCGTGCACACAAAGTCACCCGAATGGACCAATCGAGACAAGGACTATTACAACAACAACAAACATCCCGTACAGGTATTGAAATATCCTCAGTAACAACAAACACATAACATAATATCCGTATTAGTTATACAAGGGCCGATAGGTCTTCTTGTAAACATGGATAACATATATAGACAATACAATTTTATATTAGCTGTTATCAAGAACATTATAAACTATGCTGCTCTATAAAAATATACGAGAAGGAGACCAATGGTTCTTCAATGTCCCACATACTCTTCCCACATATATTGCGAGTGGTGACGAACATTCCAGGCACATATACGACTAAGCAATCATAGACAGACTTCATTATCATCATCATCAACTTCAATCATATTTGAACTAAATGTTCATCGTTGACTCTAGCAGACGAACATCATATTCTTACTACATTTACATTATAACAATGTAAATGTAAACGGTCATCAAGAACTAGTCTGCTGTAGCATAGTTGATTGTGAGCTCGCCTCACATATGAAACACGTTGGGCTGGATGGTTTGAATGCAGATGATTCACATTGTACTGCCTATATACTGGATATTCGATTGTGTGTGTAGTGGTGCCTCAAAATTCAATACTTGTTGAACAGCAATATTATGCACATGGTTTGTTAGTGGTTTGTTGGTTGCTGATCCAGCGGTCTATGCGTTACTTTCCTGTGACCCATGTCATTATGCATTATATGTAAGTGTTTGTGAGTCCATAGAAATGTGGTCCATTGTCTGGCCTTGGCGGGAGAAACATTTTCCTGACGCCATTCAGCGATCAACATTCAAAAAGGTTCTTGATTCTTGATTTGAAACTAGCATCACAGAACGTGATGCTTTCCCATAAGTGCTCCACTCTCCGTTCCAGCAGCAATCCCAATGTATATAGACGCAGAGTTACGGTCAGGTGTTGATTGCGTGATCTTCGGGCAGTCCACAATATTTACTTTTCGTTCCCTCTCCTCTAGATACTTCCACCTTGACATTCTCTGTATGTGTACGTTCTGAGCCTCATTGACATTCTCTGTATATTTACGTTCTGAGCCTCATTGACATCATCTTTATCTATATCGGAACACCATGGTAACTGTTATCGAAGGCTACGACTACGGGATCCGCAGGAAAATACAACATCACAAGCGCATCAGAGTAACTGTGACCACTGTTGAGGCCATCTTTAAAAGGAAATATATTTTTTTTTAAAGTTTTTTCAACAGTCTCATCGGGATTAGTGCAGAGTCAGTACCCTGGAGTGTGTTGTCATTTTATTCCGTTCAGTTGAATAAACTGCGCATGCTGTGTGCGATATCAGGTTATTTTAATATTGTATCTAACTCGTCTGTGGTGTTATACCTAAATACTATTGTTGTATTATAACGCAGAAAGTATGTGACTAAAATGAAATCCTCTGATGGTATCCTTGCCTGATCCGTAAGGTGTGCCAGTGAGTCTTTTCAGTTGCTGTAAACGTTTCAGTGCTATATTTTTGACATATTCTTCGTGCTTCTTGAGGATGAACTGCCGATCAAGTCTGCCTCCAAGATATGTGGGATGCTCTTCTATTGACATTGTCTGTGTATCTAACCATAGACTGATATTCTGGTTTGCTGTTTTATGACTCCTGGTAAAGATGGTATAGACAGTTTTCTCACAGTTCATTTTCAGCTTGCATGTTTGACAGTACATGAACAGACTTCTTAACTCTCCATGTAGTCTTTTGACGGCAATTTAAATATTCGCATGGCTCTTTCTTATTGGTAGGTCATTAACGTAGAGGACTATGATATGCTTGGCCAGGTCATTAATGTAAATGGAAAAAGGATGCATCTTAAAGAAGAATCCTGTGGTAAGCTTTCCTCTATAACTAAGTAGAGCGATAGCTTCATTTATCTTTGCCCGGATTGTTCTGTCAATGAGGAATTATTCATTTATGTAGCTTTCCACAAATTTCTACCTTAATCGTCCTTCATCAATATACATTTTCTTCATTCTCGATTGTAAGCATGTTGTATGCCAAAGAAGATGGCTAACATGTGTATTTTTTTTCTGGAATTCATCATGGATTTTCGGTGTAAAAACTTAATAGTTTTCTGTGCAACTGCCTTTTCTGAAACCTTCCTGTTCATAACCACTATTTCTGCTAATTTGACAAGATATGATGTTAGTGATATTCGTCGGTAGCTTTCTGGTTCATCTGGATGTTTGTTACTTTACAGAATGGGAAATGCATGAGCATTGCTCCAGTTGTAGGCACTCTTCCATTTATAAAAGTCATAATTCTTAGTGTAAGGACTACTTATGTCCTTAATGTGAAAATGTCTTAACATGTCATTATAAATTGTGTCTGGTCTAGGAGACTGTCTAGGCCTTAGTGTCTCTTAAGCCCTTGTTGGAGTTCATCTTTAAATACGAATAAGCTAGTATGTTGAACATTTTCTTGCTGCTTTAGTAAATACAGATGTTTCTTATCAGTTTCTGGCAGCTTCCCTACTCTTTTCACACTGGGAAAAAAGCCGTTACAGTGTTCTCTTTTCCTGTTCTTTGGTGATTGTCCTTATTTCATCCATCACAGGTTTATGTTTTGATGTTCTTGTCCCAGACTCATAGTTGATCCGTACACAAGTCTTTTACAATTTAAAAAAAAATATAAATTATCGCATTCTTTATTCATATTTGTCATGTTTGGCCTTCTGCACTATTAGTTTTACTTTAGCACATGTGTTGTTGTAAAACATTTATGCCTCTTGTGTTGGCGTGATCTTCAGGGCTTTTCTTGCTATTTTCCTTCCAAGAATATCAGCTTGCATTTTTTCATTGTAAACTAGTTTATATATTTTATCATTCCCTGTGGATGCTTTGTGATGCTGCATTGAAGATCGTTTTTGATAGATGGCTAGATAGATAGATGGATTCTATGCTGAAGAGTTGACAAAGACTTTCCATCCTAACAGGTTTATTGGTTCGCAGAGCTTTTCCATATATTGTCTTGTTTCATTGCGGTTCTAGTAACTTTAATGGGGTGAGTGGCCATTAAATTCACCAGCAAGTATTGTTTGTTTTAGATATTATTTTGCATGGATGTCTGGTAAGTTGCATATTGTCTATGGTGGGATGTTTACGTTGTAGATTGTGTATTTTTCCACCATTATGTCAGATGGCCACTTTCTGCTAGTCTGTAGGATGGGCTGTTATCTGGGTGACGTGTTCCTGAATGTCATTCATGATATAGGTAAGTGTGCCACGGCAGTTGATACACTTACAGTCATAGCTGGTATAATCTGACATACATGTTCAGTGTCTTTGCGTATAGTCTCCTGTAAGAGGACCACATGACTCATGTTAGTGTGCAGTACATTTGCAAGTTCTAGTTTGTTTTTCTTTTTTTATGGCACAGAAATTAAGTTGAAGAAATTTAAGTGATGACCTGGTTTTATACCAATCTTGGCTCTCTTGTTTCTTCCGCCAAGGTTTTCTTAGTTATTAGGTTTTCAAGGTATTTTGGTGCTTGTGTAGATGTTGATGTTGATATTGTGCTGTGTATTGTGTATGTATGTGTTTAACATTTCCGTTGTTGTTTTCGGTGCACTCCAGTAACCAATTTGTCGACCAGATTATCCTGGTTTCAGACTGCATTATATCGAGTGAGGGAAAAACAAGTAAAGAGTTACAAATTAGATGCAACAAAACATACCAGATCCTAGGACAGTATTTAAAAACAAATGTAAACACAGACACTAAAGTTGCATTATACAAGACTAGTGTTATTCCATCACTGTGCTTGCTGTCAGTGTCAAGCCTGGACAGTGACAGCTCAAAACAACAGAAAAATAGTGACATCAGAAATGACATGTCCACGAAGAATACTCGGAGCGTGATTAAGAGATATAATTTGAAACGATACCATCCGACAGATAAGCAAAACAATACCAGCATTGGAATAAATCAAAATACAACAGATCTGGTGATTTAACACTCTTCCAAATTACCAACAAATAGATTGCACATGACATAACAGCCAACAGACAAATAGACATAACGGTTATAAAGCCAGAGACAGACCATGTGAAAGATGGATCACAGAAATCAAAGAAGCCACAGAAACAAGCTTAAAACATCACACAAAAAACACCATCTCCAGAGAATGGTTCCAACCCTGACGCTGAGAGGCTACAGCGTATAGTTAGGACCACAGCGTATAGATAGATAGATAGACCGACTGCCTGCCGCATAATTTGATAACCGAAGCAATGCCCGATCTCGTGTTTACATACGTTTGGTTGTACTTGCATTATAGTGCTGCAAAGTCTGTGAACTGTCGACCCACGCCGGGCCAGGGTCAGAAAATATAACTACCATACCTCCAGGAAGGTAGATTTCTACATATACACTTCACTGAGCAACTGCAGCCAGGATATGGTTCACTGTGTACATTCCGTGTCACCAATTGCCTACTGGTTATGCCGAACTTCTCCATGGTTCTGGGCATGCAATCACATGTTAAAAAAAAGGCTTGGCTCGTCCTGTGTCGCTGTGACTCTTTAATGGACTTCAGCCATTGGAATGAAGCACATTCAGTTTCCCCATGCCCAGTGCTGTGAATAACATCTCTTGATTCCTTCCAACCACAGATGGTGCGTGCATATATATATATATATATATATATATATATATATATACTAATAACAATGCACGCAAAATGCAAGAAAACATGAAAAACATTATTGTATGAATAACGTGTGCTACAAAGATTCAATAAGACGTCCTCAATATATCTGCATGCCGTCTACTAAGGTTTTCTGTTGCATGCGTGGTTTGTCTGGTGAGCTCCACACAGACTCAACTTCATGAATATATCATGTACAGAATACGCAATAATTATTCTTAATATTATATTATTGATAATATAATAATAATTTATCCACCCACCTACACTACATTATGAATTAATCATGAATGTATTTCAACCACATTTTTATTCATGGTATTATGTACATCAAGTGTAAATATAATAATATCAAATATTTATATTATACAATTTCATTTTTTTTGGTCAACAGATTAAAACTTTGGTTACATCAAGACGAATGACTGTGATCATTGCATGTGTTTTCATAGTTTCCTTCTGTTGTACAACACCCGTGTATGTGGTCAACAGACTTGACATGAAATTTTCTCTATACAGAAACAAAACCATTTTTGGCCTTGTCTATGCAGCTAATAAAGAAAAGGTAGAGACGATTTATTTTATAATCAATAATTTTATCACGCCTTTTCTTGCATTTACGATTATAGTTATTTCTACATTAACACTCGTCATCAAGCTAAAGACAACAAGTAAATGGAGACAAAAATCTGCGCACAAATTCCAAGCTGACAAGATGTCGAATCGTAATGAAAAAGTGGCCAAAATGGTAGTCATGATTTCCGTTTTATTTATTGTTTGTTTTATTCCACTCAGTGTTAGCGTGTTAGCTCTAGCTTGTGAACCTGAACTTACGTTTAGTGGTAGATACGCAAAACTTGGGATGATCTTATGTGGAATAGTATTTTCCTTGGAGTCGATCAACTCTTCAGTTAACGTTTTTATTTACTATAACATGAGCAGTAAATTTAGAGACGTGTTCGATGAGATCATATGCAAGAGAAAAATAAATACAGTACTATAGTATATAAAATATTATACATTTACTTTCGTTATATTTCTAAATATGAAGTGTCCGATGACTACAAATATATTTTAAAGTTTTTGTAGTTAAAAAGATATTTGTGAATTACAATTCTACATTTTCTTGCAAATAGCCACTCAGCGCCTTTTCATGGTAGCGTTCATACGAAGTGAATGTTATTTGTTATTTACCAGTTTCTTTGTGTTATATATGTGTGATACGGAGATATTTTAATTTTCCGTGTTACAGTTTATAGTAATAATAATAATATTAATAATAATAATAACAGTAATTATAATAAGACCCTACACTGCTAGTATCGTAGGGGTGTCACGCTTCAGACAGCAGCAACAATAACTCTAAACATCTCTATCTTTAGGCATTAGGAGAAGTGTAGAAATAAACGCCCAGACCATTTCTTTATCTATCAATTTAGGATTGTCTTTTACTGCCGCCACTTCTCTTTCAAGTCATTATTGTTCCTTGCAAAAGATCTTTTTTTTTAGAAAATGAATCGTGTTCTCGTTACATGTCCAAACCAAATAGATTTATGCCGTTTCACTACTGCCAAAAGTGATTCTTGATAACCTGTAAGATTGCCTATTTACTGCCGGACGAATATATTTGTCTTGTATTCGATATAATTAACACTAAACAAACGTTTGTAGCGTTTGTATCAATGATTCATTCGGTGACTGCATTGCGTGTCCAGCTTTCACATTCTTATATAAGTATACTTAGTACTAGTGATCTGAATATATTTATTTGTTACTCATAAACAACGGTGTATTGTGTAAAGAGCCTTGCTGCAAAAGAAAGTGAGTAAAATAATAGTGAATTAATAATAACACATGTGGATGTGATATGATTATCTGAACTACACCTTTCAATAACTTCGATGATCAGTAACTATAAGAGAACTATCCGCCGAAGACGAATGTGTCGGACCAATGGCGCAAATAAAACAGCTACTCGACGCATTCCATTCTCTGGACTACATCCTGTTGGAATTCTAGTAGTCCTGCTACAAGAGAGATCCAGCGGAAGTTTGAAAATGAACGCTGAAGAAGAAGAATAAGAGAACTAAATTGTACACATATTCGCGGTTTAATGGACGTTTCTCATTTCGAGAGTTGCATGTATTAAAAAATAATATTTCATGAAGGAATAACTGCTTCATAACTTGATTATGAGATTTTCTAGCTTCGTCTGCAATGTATGTCAATACTGGCAATCTGTCTATGTGTTTTTCATTAAATAAAGAAACGCATTTGTTGACGTCAGTGCTTACGATTTATTTTATTTTGCTACATATTATTACTTCTAACGGTTTTGCTTTCAGCTGATTGCTATATATTGTTATTGCTTCCCTCTGACAACATTTGACTTTTTTTATCTACACGCTTTTGTTTACTCAAGACAATGGCAATTGCACAATTGTAAATTAAATCACTACTGCAGCCAATGATTCATTGTTTGTGCTATTACTTTTTTTTTTACTATAATTGATACATACCAGTGATGCAAGGCACACTTATCGAACATCATCATCATCATCAGGTGTCATGCCGACCATGTATATCTGCAGCTCACTATCACTAGTACTATGTATTAGGCAAGTTGTTGATTCTTTACCATGCCATGTTCTTAAACTGCTCAATATTTTCTCACGTTGCCGCCCTCTATCTCTTTTGCCTTCAATCTTGCCTGTTGTAACTATGTTCTCCAAAAAACGAAGATCGTCTTTTCCTTACATTATATATTACGCTAAATATATATTGAATGTAACTCTTTCAACACCGCTACATTAGTTTTTCTGGCAGTCAATGATATTCTATTAAAAATTAAAAAACTCACCCTGTACATAACGTGGCGACAGCAAGAGCATGCGGTCTTTATCACACAGCTTTTCAATAACCTCATTGCAACGCCTGAACTGGTAAAATGCAGTATTGACAGTTTTGTAAAATGGTATTCTAAACATTCTTCTATATAACCACATCTCTACTGTCTTTAATTTCCCACTATTCTGTTTGTTTTTTGTCCAAGAATCGCATCCATATGTTAGTATAGGAGTAGTGTAGTACTCTACTGGAATGCTATAATTCTCACCTCTAATGATTGCGTCACATTACACAATATATTTTTCACTTTTCTGAATGCTGTTTTTGCCTGCCCTATTCTGCCTCATTTATTCTGATGATCTTATTACATCTGATATTGACCTGTGTAGCTAAATCCGTGAAGTGTTGGGTATGTTTTATTAAGTTGTTTACTTTGATCTTGCAAGTTATTGAATACGGTTTCTTTGCTGACCATCACTGCTGCCTTCTTGTTGCTTAAAAAGAGCCCTTTCCCTTTATTTTCGATGACTACTACAATAATCAGTTCTTGAGGATATTCCTCATTTATAGCTATACAACAATACCATTTTAAATCTTAAATTACTTATGTATGTCCACCCAATTGTATTCCTGAAATATTAACAATTGCGCGAATTATGTTTTCACTTTACAAAGAGAACAGGTCTGGTGAAACTACACATCCCTGTCTAACACCTTGTCTTATTTGTTGAATGTATCCAATCTTATTTCCTACTCGCATTGCTACTATTTGTTGCCAGTACATGTTCTTGGTGATTCTTAAATCTTTACTGTCGATGTTCAAATTCTTTAACATGTGCATTGAGCATAGAGTTCTAAAAACAATGTATATTAAATGTAGGTGTGATGAGAAATTACAAAATAAAAAATATGTATTCTTCTCTGAGGAGAAAAAAGCGTATATTGTAAAAAAAAACGGAATGCTTTATGGATTTAAAAAAATGGAAAAATCAGCATACATGAACAACATCTACTAGATGCTGGAATTTGCATGCTGGTTGGTTTGGCTCGTATAGTTGGGTTGAGAACTGTTGAGACATTTAAATATTCCGCAAGTGAGCATTCTCACTATATAAAATGCATGTAATATTTGTTTTATGAAACAGAAAACATATTCAGGATTACATATTAATTCAGATATTAGTTTCATGGTTAAGACGAATCAAGTCTCCTTTTGTGTATACACACTGGTAAAAAACTCACAATTGCATATCTTTGTTTAAAACCAAAATTAAAACATTGCATTTCACGCACAATTATATCATGGGTATGTCATTGCGTCTCATTACTACGTATAGTAATAGCCACCCAGCTCTGCCAATGGTTCCAACAGTTTTAGATTTTTTCTCGTTGAATATCTATGTTGTGTACGGAGATGCCTGATAAGTATAATTCTGACAACGAATGGCTGCCACATTTGTATATGAGTCTTCCATGATGTGGCGTCGATATTGAAGCTCTTTAAAGACAATCAGAGAATCTTTGAAGCGGTTCGTAAGCCCACAGGACATGCGTCTTCCCTTGACGAGCTAACCATATATCAGCTGTTTTTACATTAGCTGACTGATATCTCATATGTTAACCATGGCACAGAGAAAACTCACTGTCCTGTGGGATTATATATGTATTACTCACTACTACGTGAATTTTATTTCACTCCCTACACAATGTACCTAAAGATCATATTGACAATGTTTTATATTTATGTATGCCTAAAACCAACTTTTGTAATAATAAATAACACTAAAATATCTTAGTACATGTACTTATATTTATATTTTTGTCCGACCTGTGACGGCGAGGTACAAAGCACGTCTATTATGGCGACAGTGCCGTGTTCAAATACCACTGCAGACAATGTTATTTTTGCTGTCGATATCCAAATGCTCCGGAGTAGTTCAATAGAAGCACTATGCATTTCTTAAAAGGTGCAGGTTTTCTGAAGTAGATTTAGCGACCCATACAGATGGTTAGTGACTGTTAAGGACGCATGTATGACATTTTTCCCTGTCAGTTGAAAGATAAGGTCAGTCAATTAAGAGGTATTCTAATGTTTCGTTTGAATGAGAGAAATGTCCTACAAATGGGTAGTTGTTGGAGTTTGATATGGTTTATATGGCTATTGACTATTGCATGTCCTTTTCGAAACTGAAAGATAAGGCACTTATTTATCTTGCATGTTAGTTTATGTTATCATTGTTCTTTGTGTGTCATTTCACTGAAACATTTCGATAGATCAGCCCAATTGACCATTAGTTCAGAAATATTTCCCTGGTGGTGTTTCTGCTGTTCTGTTTGACTGCTTCCATTCTACAATGTCTTTGATGTTATTGTTTTGTGACGCCTCTTTTTGCAAGTCTGTATGCCGTTTTATTTCTTGCTAGATCACTATGTCCAGGGATCCAATCACAAGCAATTATTCATCTGGACCATTCTGAAAGTTACTGTCAACTGCAGAACGTATTTATATTTCATAGGAATCAATATAGACAACAGAATATAGGTCGATCGCTACTCTCTGAAAACAACTACTAACTGACACTTATATTTGCATAAACTCATAAACAATACACATACATTATTTTAGAAATTATAAATGTATAGTCAACAAATTACTTGGCTTGGTCTTACTTCACTTGCACATAAATAATTACAATCTTTTATATTGACTGTAATGAAGACTGCTCACTAGACACAATGTCACATGATAATAACAGTATGTTATTATATAATGTTTATTATAGAACATCTTACGTTGAAAAGCTGAATTTAAGATTGTAATGTTTAAAGTCACAATAATTATAATGTTATTATCTTATCATTTCTTATAATATATTGCATAAATCTGATATGTTAAGAACCGGTATTATACAAATGTACATTTTAAATATTAATGTCTGAAATAATTCAGACATTAAGGAATGCCACACAGAAGAATAATAGCTTGATGGATATAAAATCATGTCTAAATTATGTTCCCGTCAAACATATCGAAAAGAAAGTTTTAAAACATGACTAGTATTATGATTATTTGAAGTCATTCTTTAGTTGTTGATGAAATCTATGAACATGTCTTTATGTGAAGAGAATCCGTAAAAAATGTTTATCTACTCTTTATTGAAACTTTTCAATTACTATCTACGTTAATGTCATTGAGCAAATGTCTGAACTATAAGTGATAACGTAAACAAGATGACAAAAGTCTCAATAAATTAAGGTTATACATTACTTTGAAGACGGTGTAGCTCGTATAGGTATTATATATATATATATATATATTTATATACATTTTATAATATATTATAAACACAAATTAGCAATGGGAAATGTCTTATATCTTTAGCTCACTTTACTAGATCCTTTTTGTTGTGTCATGCACCTGCAAAGGAAACTTTACACTAGAGATAATTACAATGTGCAAAGTCCTTGAATTAAAGTCAAAGTGACGAAAGTCCTTGAATACTCACAGGAGGCCAGACTATCTTAAAGAAACTCATATAAATTTAGATAAATTTGTATGTTTGTCTCCCTTTCCTTTCAATTTATATCCCTTTATGTTTTTCAGCGTCAGGGGTAGACTAGTTCGTTGGAGTGTCCTTTTGCTGTGTCTTATATATTTTGTTTTCGCTCATTCATTTATTTATGTCATCCATCTTTTGCATGGTCTGCCCATGGCTCTGTATCCATTGTGGCTGTAGTAATGCATTCTTGAGGAGCACTATCTGATGCGTGCACTATCGTATGGAAGCGTGTGAAAGCCATCTGCTGTCTTCTGATGTAATCGAGGCTTGGAATTGTGTTTGTTAGACGTTTGATATTTACATTTCTGATTCTCTCTTTTAATGTTACTCCAAGAATTCTACGTAGACAGGTCATTTATGTTGTAATACGTTTTCGTTTGTTTTTTGCTGTTAGTATCCATGTTTGACATTGGTAGCACAGTCATGGTATTATAATAATTTTATATAGTTTATTTTAATTTAATTTTTTTTCACATGCTTGTTTTTGAAATTTTGAAACATCTGTCTTAAGTTCTGGTATGCTATATTGCATATGTGTTGGATGTTTTTGTGTTTTTCCCATTTTATGATATGATCCTTCCAATGTAAGTAAATTCTTTCACATGTGTAAGTTGTTGATCATCGATGAAAATAATAGTGTTTCTGTTTGTGTGATTAGCATTACCGCAGTTGTATCTATGTTTATCTTCATGTTAATGTCCCTACATGTAGTCTGGAGTCTGTTTATATATTGTTGTAGTTTTTTTTCTCCGATGTTGATATTATTGATTCTTTTATGTATCAGCAAAACGAAGTTCACACATTATTTTTTGATACTGTCGTCTTCTACGGTGTTGGTAATTTTACATATGCAATCCATATATGTCAAGAATAAAACGAGAGATATGACACATCATTGTTGAACTCTAGAGTGTATGTGGAATTTGCCTGAAAGACCAGTAGTCGTTCTAACAGCACATTGATTTCTTGTGTAACTACTTCTGCACAGGTTAATTAGGTGTTGTGGGACTCAGTATTTAGATAGTATTTTCCATAGTTGTTGTCTGTCTACTATGTTGATTGCTTTTTCATGGTCGAGAAACGCGATATATAATTCATGGTTGTTTTCAGTTTTTTTTTCTTCCAGTTGTCTAAGAGTAAAAATTACATCTGTACAGCTCTTGTTCTTACGAAATCCCATCTGATTGTTGTTGAGATGTATTTCGATGAATGCTAGTAAACATATTTCTAGAATTATATTGAAAATGTTCGTGACTTAGAAGTGAGATAACTCTGTATTTTGTCCAATCTCTTTTGCTACCCATTTTTTTCTTCAACATAGGTATTATCACAACGTTTTTCCAGTCTTCTTAAGTTTCCTGTGTATTACATATTATGTTAAACATCCTATGCAGCTATGTTATCTCTTATCTGCTGCTTCATAATAATTCAACATGTATGTTATCGGGTCATGGGGTTTTGTTATGTGGAGCTGTTTGTATGATATTTTCTATTTCTAATTTGTTTGGTTATGCTTCCCACGTTACATTGCGTTCTATGTTGCTGTCCCCTTCTTCTTTCAGGAGTTAGCAATTGTTTAAACTAATTTGTCCACCTTTCCATGATTAATTTCTGGTCATTGATTGTCTTTCCATTTTTATCATTAATGATTTCGGTTCGCTCATATTTATCTTCCCTGAGTATCTTGTTTTTAATTTCTTGTGGAATTTATTTGGTGCATGTTTGTACTCTATATTCAATGATTCGCAATATTCTTGCCAAGCTTTTGTTGTGGCATTTTAATGAAATCTTAGATATCGATTTTGCTATCCTCTACTCAATATAATCTTCTTGTGATTTTCTTGCAGCCCAGTTTTTGAATTTGTGTTTATCTTTATTGGCACCTTCGATTTCTTCATTTCACCATGGTCTTACTTTGACTTTTTTTTACCTGTATGTTTCCTGTATCCACATGTTCTTCCTGCTATTTGCGTTATGGTGTTCTTGAATATTTATCGTTCGTCTTCAATTGACTTGGTAGTTATTTGTCTATTATCTATCCAAAGGTGAATGATTGTTGCTCGTATTCACACTTGCAGTTAAGCGTAGGGGTTGGACCTTAAGCTGTCGTTCTAAGGTCATATGTGTCGCCGTGGTTGCATTTAGTCCATGCATGTTCAAGGTTATCTCTCTTTTTTCTATCCACCGTTTTCTTGGTCTACCTTTGTCTTTACGCCCGGATATTTTTTGTTATATGCTCTTACTGGTATTTGGTTTGGGTTCATTCTCATAAGGTCCCGAAATATTTTACTTACTGTCTTTCAATATGTTCAATACATAATAGTATACCAACTCACTTTTTAATTTCTTGGTTTCTTATTTTATCTAGTTTAGTAACCATTGTACCTTTTCTCGAACACTTCATTTCACATGTGACGATTTTCATCCGCCATGATGTTGTTAAAAAAATGTTTGGCATTGGTAGCAGAGTGTAGGTATACGAATTGTAGATATTATATGATTTTTTTTACTTCCACCTTAATCTTTGGGTGAAGAAGTATTGATGAAAGTTGGTAGGTCACTGTGTGTGTTGTTTTTTTTTGTTGGCACCTTGTTTCTATTTCTGTCTAGTCTTCCATTTTCGAAAATTAATATTGCACAGATATTTAAATTCTTTGGCATGTGTCACTTTGTTATTATCTATTATTATATCCATTGGTGTTGCAGACTTGCTGATGTTCATAACTTCAAGTTTTTTACCCCTAATTTTCATGTTGTACTTCTTGACATACTAATAGGAATGCATTCGTGTGATTTTGCAAATTTTCGTCATATTTCTATATTAAAAGTAGTTATTGGTAACTTCCTAAAATTCTTCGAACATTTTTTTAATGTCGTTCCTTTATAATGGTATATGAGAGGTTCGTGAGTTTAGCTTGCATGTTTGCTCTGTCTATTTTGTATTTTTCCTTGTTCTTCTTCTTTCTATTTAATTTTACTGATGTTATTACATATTTGTTATTGGTATAGGGCATATATATATATATATATATATATATATATATATATATATATATGTTGTCATTTCCACATGTGCCACTAGGCGTCGTAGTAGGACTGGTATTGTTTGGTATTAGCCAATTGGAGTGCATTGGCAATGGTCTGCTCGTGTCGTCTCTTTAAGTGTTCTTTGTTTGTCTCCACATTAAATCTTAGAATACCTCGTGCCATATAACCAAACCTTTTGATGATGTATGCACGAAATGATTGCGTTGGTTCAGTTTTCATGACGTGGCCAAAACACAAATGTCTCCCTATATGTTCTTGACATGATATTGCGGTTATATATTTCCTGATATCTTCAGTTCTCCGTCGCTATAAAATTAATCTCCAGAACGTTACTATATATAATAACACTAACGTATTATTATTGGACATACATTAATTAATTGAACTTCAAGTTAAATCATCATAACATATTATATTTGTTTCCTCTATTCTTCTATAACGTACGGCTGAAATACATATCTCGCACTTGGTCATGAATGGGGACTGCATGAATGGTGCAATACAAAACAGAGTTAATAATAAATAAGAAACCACAGACTTACAAAACTTATTAAATATTTGCCAATATTAATTAGTACGAACAATGTTTAACCACATAAATATACTTTCTATCTCAATCTATTATCATCAACTATTATACTGACTAGTGTTTCGAGATCAAAATATTGTCTCTCAATATATAAGAAATCAAAGATTCACGGGGATCAAATATATGTTCCAGTTAAAAAGAAAACTATCTTCTTTATACTGTCGACAGTAAAAGTGAAATATTAACATTTCTGTTTTTTAGTCCGTAGTGAGGCCCTGAAGTTCCTTCACTCTCCAACATTCCAAAATAAATTGCATCGGAAGTTTAATAACTCACACAAATTGTATATTATTATGAACACATTTTTAAAGAAAGACATGTGGATATATGTGTCAATTGGCGAATTTGAACTTCCGTATGAACACATTGAGATATTGATTGCAACATTTTCATCATTAAACTGGCATTATATTTCTGGAAAGTCTGTGGAAAGTCCATCCAGGGACAGAGCAAGAGAATAACTATCACTCTACCAAGAAAGGTAGGTTTCAACCTATGCACTATTTCGAGCCACTTCAGCCAACGTATGGTTCACTGTGCACATTCCCGCCATCAATTGACTACTGATTATGCCAAACTTCTCTATTGCTCCAGGCATGCAACCAAATTTTCAAGTCAAAAGGATTGTCACGTCCTGATACTGTGACTCTATGATGGGATTCATCCATATAAAAAAGCATTGCTGTCAGTTTCCTGTTTCCCAGTGATGCACAGTACATCTCTGACTCCCCAACGACAGAGGGTGGATACATTTAATCAAATAGCAAAAAATGAAACGCATTGCACAACAAAATACAAGCATGAGAAGCATAATTGTGAATATGTCGTGCCATGATGCTTCTATAAAGAGATAACCTCAATATAATGTCATGTCATCTACTATGGTGTCTGTTGCATGGGTGGTTTGTCTAGTGGGATTTTGGAGACATTCACAGACGCAACCGCATGTGTGAACAACATTTTAAAAATTATATTGGATCCTACTTTTAAAATGAAGAAATACAAAAAATAATTTTGATTGTTAAATTGTTTACTCGACCTTATGTTTCTAGTACATGACTTGAATTCAAACTTGTTCACTTCTTTTCCTCAGTTGAAAATGTTACTGCTTCAAAGCTCACCTAGTGGTTTCATTATTATGTCATTATTAATTTGAAAAAAAAAAATGAGAAGTTTACAAACATTATTACGTTTTACGATTGTGTTGATGTTTTTCGCGCTCTAACATTTAGTTCAGTGTTTTCATAAGAAGTTTATTATAATTATTTGAAAGAAATATATCAACAATGCAAGTTATAAGTGAAATATCGAATACTTCAGATAGCGAAATTGAACTGGATCGTGATATGATATACATAAGTGATGAAGCAGCATTCGTTTATATGTGGGTTGTATGTGGTGTCATGTGTCAAATAATAAATATCTTCGGCATAACTACAAACGCCATAAATGTTATCTGCTTTGTGAAGCAAGGTTGCAAAGAGTCAATTAACGTGAGTCTGTTAGGTATGTTCTTGGAACCTGTTTTAAAGAAAGGCAATATAACTATACTAATAGGTATATTGTCTTATATTATGTGTTTGTATATTCTAATTATTTGTACTTATAATGAAATTAGAATTTCTAAAATTGAAACTCTCTTTTCTCATTTTGTATGTTATACTTATTAAAGGAAATACATGTCAAAGAAATAAATTATTTTGACATATTAAAAGACCATATTCCGAACTTTAATTTAGCACAAAGTTGAGTGGAGGTGAGCAAAAGATAGGCAGAGATACAAGTGGGGAGAAACATTACGCTATTGACATGTCACAATGTAGCAAAGTGTTATACCAAAGCAAGAAACTCGTCCTCATGTTTATGATGGATCACATAAATTAAAGAAGTCACAGAACAAGCTTACAAACAGCACACACGAAGGCCATCTCCAGATAAATCACTCCCTGACGTCGCAAGGCAAACAAGGGCGATATCGTATAGATATATTTACTAAGGTGTCTTTTGCAAGATTGGTTTGCCTAGGGCGCCATTGGAGGTCCGTTGCAGCCAATTTCGTTGTGAACACTGCACCTAATGGTGATCATATTATAATGGGTATCATCAAATAGTGCGAAATTGAAATCAAAGGTTTGCTGAAAAGGACCTGCAGCATCATATGTCTCTTGCCCTGGTGTGAGCTCTAATAAAGTGTACCATCGTCCACCTAATGATATTTCCATTTCAATTGTATTTTTGTATACATCTTACTCACCGATTTCAAACTTAAAGTCAAGTACTAACTTCAATAAGTTATACAAATTTCACTAATATTTTATATGTTCACATATAAATTTTGTGCTGTTAGTTCGTTATTCATGTTTCTTAGCAATCCATTAATGCTGGTTAAATATAAAACTTAACAATTTTCATTTGTATTGTCAATCACATGTTTGCATTTTAAAATGTAACATTTGTGATTTAAAATACTGTTAGTCATTCATATTTTCCTTTTAAGCTATCACATGGTTTCTGAGTGCCATGTTCGAAACAACGTCGAGACCAAAAGAAAATCCTTGTCGTGAGTGTTCGTCTGACGCGACCGATTCTCCAGTCAACCCAGCTGTTAATGGGTATTAGGCGCATGAGTTGGGAAAGGTAAACTCAAAAAACGATGGAAACAGGCCACTCCACCGAATAGTTGCTGCTGCTTAGTTTGTGAAGAGTTAATTTCATCCCGAACTGCAGGCTGGAACCGTAGCTCCCACCTTTTGCATCTTCCATCATTTGTGATTATGTCTCGAAGATATACTGATTCACATTTTACTGATCGTTATTTAAACTGAATATTTTACATAGCTGAAGACATTCAGTTTGATGAAATGATTATCTCAGTATTAGGATATTCAGCTTCAAAGGATATAAAATATTATGTGAATCTTGATATCGTAGTATGTCTCTGATTTATCAGTCGATTTCTGCACATCCTCTGTAGAACGCATCCGACAAATGTTTAAGTAAGAAATAAAACACAGATATATACTTATCCGCAAGTATTATTACTTCGAAAAGCCAAACGGCAAAAACTTGCATGGTTTGGATATGTATGCCGCCATGGTTCCTCATCAAAACCATTATTGAAAGGATCAGCTGACGTTGAACGTTAGAAGCAATTGGGTAAAATGAAAATCATGGGCAGACAATATAATAGACTGAAAAAGTGGGACTTTTTGATCTCTCATTTGCATCTCTGAAGATAGAAACAGCTGGAGGACTATGTCTGTTGATGCACTGAATGTGGTACAATATCCCAGTGACAAGGTGATGGGCATATCTATTCTATGGTCTATCTCTGATAATATTTCACAATATTTTGTAATATATTTTTAATTATACAACATTGTATTGTGATAATTATAATTTATATCTGTAATCAGTGTATTTCAATGACTTGAAAGGGTAGCCAGGTAGATCAACATTGCGACCTTGTCATGCATGCCATAAGACGCGAATAAATGGCTTTGTTGGTCAAGTGTGCTGCCATATCCCATAAGTCGAAATAACCACTCAAAAAGTTATGCTGAAGTTAGATTTGTCATTTGCAAAGGCGTAGACATCATAGAAAAGATACATATGATAACATGAACAAATTTCATTTTTAGACTACATCCTGCTAGACAGCAGCAGTGCAGTTGATGTTGTTGTCAATAACCACAGAAATTACGAGCGATTTGTTCTTATTATCCATGTTAAGTGTGGTGATTTATCATGATTTTCTTTCATGCCTAGGAGACTGAAGCATTTCGCTTAATGCAATACGTATTGAAAAAGCCCTCTACTCATAGGGGGTATATGTCGCGAGACGAATTGATAGTTTTTTCTGGGTCACCAATTGTGCGTATTTCCTCTGACGAATGCGCTTCGCAGACAGCGAGCTATTATTCCAGTATGATGACCATTTCATTAATGTCCCTAGGTCCCAGACCTAATTCTTTTGTATGAGTAGTGTTGGAATTCGACGAATTAGTCGAATTAGACCTAGGGCTGATACATCTTCCCAGACAAGGTACCGCTTACTAAATATGTCGATGGTTTGGGATTTGACCTGCGCATTTCTCACGCACTCGCTTCGTCCGCATGTGATGCCCTTCCAATGTATCGCCAGAAGCAGCCTGCGTTTTGACTTTCTGTCACTGAGTATATCACCAAAAGAAGTAGATCGCGTATCTCGGACAAGGAGCTTCTCATACAAGGAAATTATCTCTTTAGTAGCAGTGTTGGCAATGGAGAATACAGTCGAGTTAGACAATGTTTGCAATGTCCGAAAGAAAATGACTTGCCAACTTGTCTACTTTGCCAACGGCGTTCAGAGTCTGAGGTTCAACACTGCTTCGGACAGAAGTTTGTAGAATCTGTCCGCCGATATTTGTTCACATCGGTTATTGTGTGCAATGCGGAGCCGTATTCAACGCATTTTTCTATTCCCAGTAGTATATAGTCAAATTGGCGTATACAATAACTGAGTCATGACCTACTTTGAATGATGGGGTGAATTGTGGTGGAACGTGTGGGTTTCTGTGAGTTCTCGAGCAAAAACACCACTTCCTCAGATCGGTCTCGTGTTGAACAGTTGTAGCTCTTAGCAACATATCGTTTCCCATAGACAACGATACACTATAGCGTGTGTTGCCTCTTCCAGATTCAATGTGTAATCTTATAATCACCATATTATTTCGAAATATACGCACATTAGGACATTAGTATTGGCCGCCCCTCCGATGTATCTGATTTTGGCTAACCAAGACGAAATGCATTACTTCACTGTTAGCCGACAGTGCTGATGTGTGTGTTGGAGTAGAGATTGTAAGATATTGCTGTTTTCTCTGTAGGCAATTCGCATTCCATCTATAGTCTCCCACCTCGATGGACACAGGTCTAAAAGTGGTGGCTAGGAACACATTAAGAGCAGGTGTATTTCTGTTTCCAGGGTGCAACACAGAAAGGTACATCTAGCACCTTGTTATTCAGCTAAACCTGCTGGAAACTCAATGCGAAATTATTTACATCTCCAACAGAAGTTTAAGAATGATCGAAGAATAATACGAAATTACGTCGAATTTGATACCTTTCGTTTTGTTAATTATTATTGTATTTGTTCATTTAGGTTTGTCCATCTCTGACATGGGTTGCCTCTTAACCCAGATGTTAACATGCCTCTGTATTACACCAGCGGTCAGTACAGCAGATCTAACATTTGAACCTTTAGAAGTCAACTACCTGATCAATATAATGCCACATCTCACATTCTCAAGAATATCTAGTTGGATCACAGCTATAATCACAACGGAGAGATGCCTATGTGTAGCAGCGCCATTAAAGGTTGTGTTTCGATGTACAAAAAAAAATTAATTGCAAACAATTATAGATTAAATATTGAATTAATTTAAAACAATATGAAAATGTAGGATTAATTGCAATTAAAATAGTGCACTATACGACAGTAGATTGCCCTTGCATATTTAAGAACGAATAATTGATATTCATTACCACATTATGTTACGGAACTCAGAAAGTAACAATGCCGTCTGAAATGTATGGTGTACACGACTACTAAGGATGTTGATCTGGTGATTAACTACTGGATCAATTTGATTCTGCAATGTTGAAAACAACTGAAGTCCCATCAACGTAATGTTGGAATGAATCACCTTTTTTAATTCAACTTCACCTAAGTAAATCATCCACACATATCATAGCCCCAAGATATGATGTTGTTCGTCCATCAGAAGTGATCATGATCATTTGTTACATTCACTTTTGAAAATTCGATTAGAGTCATGTCCTTGATTATGAGTTCGTAGATGATCAATGAGCCCTATTCGAACTGTAAATGTTCGTGGACAGTTCAGGCATGGGATGACCACCGCAGACGGATCTTGGTCTATCCGTGGGCCCCAAGATAGAATTATAAGTAGGCCGACTGTTTTATTCTCTTTAATTCAGTGCGTTAACTGACACACACTTCATTCCCATTAACTGTAAGACAAACTGTATACAAGTGTGTACGTAGTGTACAAGCAGACAATTCCCCAAGCTACCAGAAAGTCAATTTGCCAGAATATCTCCTGCTCTCCATCACCAACAAGCTGCTGCCATAATTGTCGTGGGAACCAGTTCCAGTGTGGAAAATACAATGTCTCCCAAAGTAGCCAATGCAACTCTTTAGAACAAAATAGCAAACAGAAGTTGGAATAAAAGACAAACTCACTTAAATTTGTCAAAGAAGAAAACGAACTTCGGAAGATAGCTAAACTCATAATTCAAGAAGAAAGTAGAATAGAATGAGTTCCCGTGAAGTCACGTAATGGAACTAACACAGAAAAGGAAGCGCACACGTCCTAACAGAACAGTTTGGGTATTTGGAGACACCACAATCTGCCCACCTTGAGAAAGAACTCATTTTGAAATAATTCTTAAGTGACGGAATGGTCTCCAAACTAACTAAAGAGGAAATTTCATACTCCATGCAGTTGTTAAAACAAGGACCGTCAGTCGGACCTGATCGCATCTCCAAATTAAGAAGGGTACCAAGAAACTACTGGGTCTAAATAAAATTTACGCAGGCCATGCTAAGAATGTCTTGAAATATGAAGGTGAATCATGGAGAATAATAGCAAGGAGTAAACTTCAGCCTATATGAATGCGAATGATTATATATCAGCCAGGCGATTTACCCCAATAAAAGTAATGGGGAATTTGGTTTACTTACATTTCCCATAAGAAAGAAGAGATGCGAATTGTACTTTTGTCTAGTCTTTAAAACAAATATATATATAACTGCTTTCACTTTTCAAATTTCTCTTTATTAGTGTTCTTAGGATATACAAAACTTTGCTGTTACCTTGTCTATCTACGCATCCATATTATTCCTTATTAATTTCTGATTTTATTATTGTGTTTATAACTCTTCTCATAATAATTGTCAGACATATTGTTTTGCTACTTGGCTCATGCTCTTCTTGTGCGGTGCTCTTCACATTCAATAACAACTCCATCTCTGATTCTTTGATGTTCATCAGGTAGCATATCCTGAAAAGGATGTTGCAGTAATCACAGCTTTTCGAAACGTATGTCGATCTTGAGCTAATCTTCCAGTTTCTGTTACTGGCATGTTCAGGTGGTCTTTGATATATTGCGTTTATCGTATTCTTGGTCTGCCTCTTGCTCGTCTACCTGGCATCATCCGCTCCATTATGGTCTCCTCTAGACTGCCATGACGTTTTATATGGCCAGAATATTGTTGTTTATTTTTTTTGGTAGAGATATAAATATTTGTAGCATTAATTCAACTAACATAAAGTAATTTTATATTTATCACTCAATAATTTTGTGAACTATGAGTTTTCTATTCTTCGTGTGACGTATGACATCCATGACTTCTGCTGCGACTATTGATGATCCCGCACAATTATCCCGTATGTTTATATCAACTAGCTTGTCATAATATAATTGACTAATTTATTCCGTCCATCTTTGTATTATGTTTTTCGGTCTCATGATCACTGGACGTGTCTTAGATTAGAAATATAATGAAATAATATATGTAGGCTCTTGCAAGCGAACATATATCCGCAATATAAAAGGACAGAAGAAGTGTTTAAAGTCACGTGTAAGGAATACATTGCCCATTTCAACATAGACACTAAATAGTAATAGCTGAATGGAGAGTTTTGCACACATCATACTCGACTCGTGCTACATAATCATTCATGTTTCAGCAACTGCAGGGAACATCAGACACAACACTGTTCTACAAAAACGTACGAGAAAAGTGTCAGGGATGCTCAATGTCTCACAGATCACTCCAACACATGTCATATATGGATGACAATTCAAAACACGCATGTGACTCATTAAACACAGCTGGACAATCCGCAGTCAGCATCGATATCGTCATAATCATCCTGAGCTAAATGGTCACCATCGACTATGACGAAAAAACAACATATACTTACAGGTTGTACCTAAGTTTCAGAAATGTAATTCTGTACGGTAATTACAAAATAGTCGGCTTTAACAGAATTGATAATAAGCTCACATAGCAAACAAAACACACCGGACTTCGAAATATGACGATCTACAATGTAATGTCTATAACAGTGTATGCCTCAAGTCATCATAATCACGTACCGTCTCCGCAACGAAGGTTTGCTGCAGCAGACCTAAAACATTCCCTGTCTCCTATTTTGATGCTGCGCTCTTGCTAGATTGTAGCCTGTCCATCTTGTGATGTTACTCTCCCACTTGTATCTCTGCCTACCACTTGCTCATTTCCCTTTGACTTTATCCTCAAATAAGATCTTAAATAATGTGTCGTGTCTTTTAATGTGTCCAACATATTTTATTTGACTGATCTTTATTTCTCTTAGTAATTCTTTGATCACATTAAGTGTTGTTTTCAACATCCTTTGTTTCCTTCTCTTTCCATGATGTTCTCCCTATTCTTCTATATGCCTCAAATATAGTGCCTATATAGTGGTATCTCAAAATTCAACACTTATTGAATAGCAATATCATGTACACAGAACTCTACAATTATGTTATTAGTATACTATTAATAATAAAATAAAGTCTAAATCTCCCATCTATAAAACCAGTTAATAATAAGTTAGTTTTCCATGAGATCAAGGAATAAGTAATTAAATGTATAAATAATAATACCTTCTCCTTTGTTATTATTAACACCACTGTTGACTATCCATTCTGAATTTCCGGGCACATTACTTCCGTATTGTGGAGCGCATGGCCATGTGGCTAGAACGCCATCCTCAGACCCTTGGGGTTCCGAGTTAAATCCACAGGACAGGATTTTTTCTTTCTGAGGTACAATCAAAATCATTCCTGTACATGTCGAGGCGTCTGCTAGGGCATCGCGGCCTTTATTTCTACAGTCCATAGAAAACATCCCTGCACTCTTTCACAGGAAAACATGCAGTAACGAAAGACCGAAATATTACTCACGTAGGTTGCCGTTTCTTTCGAAAAGAAAATCTGTTAATTGAACGCCGTAAGGAAAGCACTTTCATTTTCGTCGGCCATTTTGGCGGAAGTCGGTTCAAGGTTAGGGACGTTCAGAGAATCCATGACAAAGACAACGTTCTGGAAATAATATATCACTTGATATTCACAATAATACAAAAAGGTGTTCAAATATATATAGTATCCATTTTATTTGTGAATATTTTTCGTTTTCCTTTGTCAACAGATTAAAACTGTGGTTACACCAAGACGAATGGCTATGGTTACTGCATGTGTTTTCATCGTTTCCTTCTGTTGTACATCACCCGTGTATGCGGTCAACAGACTGGACACGAAATTTTCTCTATATAGAAACAAAACCATTTTTGGCCTTGTCTATATGGATAATAAAGAACCGGTAGAGAAGATTTATTTTATAATCAACAATTTTATCACGCCTTTTCTTGCATTTATGATTATTGTTATTTCTACTATAACCCTAGTCTTCAAGCTAAAGACAACCAGCAAATGGAGACAGCAGTTTACAAACACTTCTCATGTTGACAATGTTTCCAATCGTAATGAAAAAGTGGCCAAAATGGTTATCATGATTTCCATTTTATTTATTGTTTGTTTTATTCCACTCAGTGTTAGCGTGTTAGCTCTAGCTTGTGAACCTGAACTTACGTTTAGTGGTAGATACGCAAAACTTGGAATGATATTAGGTGGAATAGTTTTTTCCCTGGAGTCGATCAACTCTTCAGTAAACGTTTTTATTTACTATAACATGAGCAGTAAATTTAGGCACGTGTGCGATGAGATCATATGCAACGGAGAAATAAGTAAAGTACTATAGTTTTAAAAATATTGTACATTTCCCTTCGCAAATGCTGTAATATACCAGTTGTCACCTTAGCTATTACACCCAAAAATCAACATCGATGTAAAGAAACTAATAATTAAGAGCATATTTATACCAAAACTATGCTACCAATGCCAAACTTGACAACCCATATCTACACATAAAGAGACAGATCGAAACGTGCAAAATGAAATGTCTAATGAAAGATATTGAAGTTACCCGACTCGACAAAATGCGCCGTCAGAACACCTGAAAGGTAGTATGTATCACACCACGTGTCGAATATGCAGAGAAGCAGCAGATAAAAAGTTTTGGAGATCGTATGAATATGAACAATCAAATTCCCAAAAGAGCTTATGCCAAAATGCAATTAGGATACAGAACCAGGGCAGCCTAAGGGAAAGATGGATAGAGAACATCCTAAATAGAGATGTTGTCTATCTACATTATTATTTACGATATAGAATCTAAATAAACATCACTAAATATCAACCAGAGCAATACACCTGGCCAGAACGCAGACAACTCCTTCAAAAACTCCTACGCTTAACGGCAAGAGCGAAAGCTACACATGACACCACCTGGTAATAAGGAAATAGACACTATACATTTACCTTCAGCCTATTTCTAAATATGTAGTATCCGGTGACTACAAATATATTTTTAGGTTTATGTAATTAAAAAATAAAATTGTGAATGGCTCTTGTAAAAAAAGTCTTACTAATAGCCGTGAAGTGTTTTTCCTGGTGGCGTTCATATGAAGTGTGGTATTATTTGTTATTTACCTGTACCTCGATGGAATATATTTTGATAATTAAATTTTTGAATTAGTATTCTTTTTTATTTTAATAATTAAAGTAACAATAATAATAATTCCAATAACACTAATAATCATACCCATTAACCTTCAGTATCGTAGGGGTGTCACACCTAAAACATCAGTACACAAACACCATCAAAACATCTATATCCTCAGCATCAGGAGGAGTGTAGAAAAATCATGCCCAGACCATTTCTTTATGTTATTAATCAAAAAGTTGTATTTATCGTCTCTTATACTTAAACCCGTATTCGTAACCTTCGATAACAGTTACCATGTTGTTCCAACAGGCCAACGTTGTGCTTGAACTAGTGCGGGAACGGCATGGAGGGCGGAACAACACATAAATCTGTCGCAATGGCCAGAGTTGTGCCCTGCTGTCGACGTCTGTTTCAGCTGCATTAGACTCGAAACACCATCGAGTCGGACGTCTGCTGGAACAGAGGGGAGAGCACTTATGGGAATGCCCCACGTGCTGTGAGGCCAGTTTCTAATCAAGAATAAGGATATTTAAACCATCGACTGTTCTTAGAAAAATAATTTAAGAATTTGAAGAGGGCGTGTTAAATGCCCCAATCAAACATCTTTACGCAGCTTCACTACTGCCAAAAGTGGTTCCTGACAACATGCAATTGTGTTCATTTTCCGCTAGACGAATATATGTTTCACTTGTTCTATGTCACTAATTCTTAAGAAACGTCTGTAGTATTTTCTTTCAAAAGCATGAATCACTCTTTCCGTGTTTTCAATGAGTGTCCATCTTTCACTTCTGTATAAAAGTATACGTATCACCAGCGATCTAAAAATATTGATTTGTTACATATAAAGAACGATGGATTGTGTAAAGAATCTATCTGCAAGAGAGAGAGAGAGAGTGAGAGAGAGAGAGAGAGAGTGGGGGAAAACACTATTAAGTTAAAATAAATGTTGAAGTCGAAGGATTGTGGTGAACTACTTCCTTAGATGTCCAGTCGCCATGATACATCTAAGTTGTACACATGTCGCCGGTTGAAACGACATACATCACCATAAGATGTACATTTATTACACATATTTATCGAGGGAATGTCTGCTGCATAACCAGATAACTTTATTTTTTGAGTTCGTCTGTCATGTAAGACAATACTGACAATATGTTTAATTGTCTACGTGCGTTTTCTGTGAAACATCAAAAATAAATTCTTACCATCTGTGAATAATTTTGATTTTCCTTTGCTTACTAGTCTTAACTATTTTTCATGAGATTCAATACTGATAATTTTATTCTGCTGACCTGTGATAACTGTTGATTTTTTTTGCTTTCCTCTGAGAACTGTAGATTTGCTTAAGCTACATATTTTATTTTCATCAAGAGAATAGGACAAGCACAATTGTAAATATAATTCCAGACAGTAGACAATGAAACTGTGTCTGCGATATTATGTTGTGTTAGTGTAATTGATACACATCAGTAAATAGTATACATAAGTATTGAAAATATATATAAAATTTGGTTTAAAAACACAACTTAAACCCAGAAGGTTATAGTAACTGGTATAACGTTGCCGTCATTATTTCTGATGGTTATAATGTTTGATATAGCCATTTTGGACTAACCTCTGCGGTTGAAGACAACGTACCCATTCATAAGAGATATATTTTATTAAACCCAAAATATGTGAATGTGATAGCGAAGTAATAAACATAATTTTATTAAATTTTGTGTCTGTTCGCATCGATTCACATAAACTACGAAATATATACGTTTGTTTTTAATTGTAGGAAATAGGTTTCTCCGGAGTCCGGAATCATAATATGACACTCTCTGATGCTTGTGGGAAGCATTGAGAAAAAGTCCGCTTCTCTAAATGGATACAATTCTAGTTGCGAAGCAAAGAAGTGCTTTGTGCTACTCACAAGAGAGGATCATAAGGATACATGGACATCATCTAATACGTACTGGCTCTTGCATGATGGTTGGTCTGGTCAGTTTTAGTTGATCTGTTTGTGAGCTGTTGAAATATTCAAACTTTCCGCATGTCATTATTCTCATGATACAATACATGTTAAACTTGTGTTATGAAACAGAAAACATACCCAGTAGTAGATTTCAACAGTCATTAGTTTCATAACTAAGAGGAATCAATCCTTCTTTGGCGTATACACACATTATGGAGAAAACTCACACCTGTTTAATTTTGTGTGTTTAAAAACTTAAAATGACATGACATTTCACGCACAATTATTACAAGGATATATCGATATCTCTCATATCTACATATAGTAATACATGCACATCGCAGGTTACGAGATGATAACAGTTTCAAACGTGCGTCGTCGTTGTATATCCGGTGTGTGCGGAAATGACTGAAGAGTCTAATACTGACACAGAAACCTTGACATGTTTGAGACACGTATGTTCAAAATATGGTGTTTGTATGGCTGTTGTTCTGTCTCTTCGAGTAGCACGTTGTCTCTGTGCCTCTGAGATATGATGCGCCTCGGCAATTCACACACGTTTCTGTTGTTTCTGCGACAGACTGGGTGATTCTGAGCAAGACTTCCATGATATTTCTGCGAAGTTAAAGCTCTTTAGAGACACTTGGCCACTTTTAGTACGACTTCTGCCCACATGTTTATTCTTTTCCTGATGAGGTCGCCAAACATCATCTGTATGTGAATGCATTCTTAGGCGTGTGAATAACATGTCCGGTCCATCTCACTCATGTCTTTTTCAGTTTTGCACAAATGTTTGGGATATTGGCTCTAGTTAGGCATTCAGAATTGCACGAATGATTTGATTGGTGTCACTATTCAGATCCTCAGCACTGTACGAATGTTTTGAATGTTGGCTCTAGTGAGGGCTTGAGCATTGCAGGAATGCTTCGAATGTTGGCTTTAGCTCCAGTAAGGACTTCAGTATATACTACTTTATCTTGCAATAATACCCTGATTAGTTTGCGGATACAGCATGTGTGGAATTCATATTTTTACTATAGAGTGTCTGCTGCACACTTTGGTAGTGAGGCCAGTGGCTCGAGGTATATTTTATATCTAATATTAGACTAATGTCTTTCTGTTGCCACACATTATCGCGCAGCAAACAATCGCTTTAGACATTGTGTCTTTAACTGCATTATGTCATCTATCGTTGCATTGCCTGCAAATAAATTGGATCTCTCGTTTCATCTGACCCGTCATGACCAGGGCAGTTTGTCCATGTAATGCTCTGGACAATTGAGATATTCAACGAATCAAAACATTCCTCTCTCAGCATGCATATTTCTAACTTGCACAGCATGCTTTGAGATTATGTGAGTATTATGTTGATGCTCTATCCCCATACACGAAGTAACAGTGGAATATGCAGGTGATTTATCAACCATCTTCACGCTGTTTCTGTAAACATAAAAACCCCAAACTCTTTTATTTGCATTTCTTCTTAACTAGTCGCCTATGTATATATTTATATCTTGCACTTTCGAGTTTAACTGAGCGAGCTCATGCACTCTAATCTGTGCCCTGACACCAGTACGATTTATTTTCAGTGTCTACCTCTACCCAATCTATAGAAAGAGCTGTGCATGAATAGCATCATCATTTTACATATTCTTTCCAGAACGTGGCCTTTCTTATGGATTCTGTGAACACTCCTCGATTCTGGGCGAGTTGACAGCCGCAGCTATAGACATGTTTAAGCAATCTGCTATATCACTGCAGCATCTCGTCTTGGGCGCCCTCTTCCCATGCTGACGTTAACTCTTTCAGCTAAACATCTTTTCCTGCCGTTATGTCTCTTTATATAACAAACAAAAACAACACTGCATTCTTGTTAGGATGTTGTTAAGGTGCCAGCTCCCTTCGACATTCATTGATCTTAACTATTCTAGATTTGTCTTCTTAGCTCACCATGGTATACGTAAGATTCTTCTGCAGCATCTCATTTAGAAAGCAGCGAATCTCTTTGCTATTATTTTATTCAATTATTATTGCCTCAAAACCGTATATCCCCACTGGAAATACGCATGTTTTGATCATACATAGTTTGGCTATGCTGCTGGTACCTTGCCAAAGATGTTCATTAGCGCGTATTGCAATGTAATGTCGCCATTTAAACTCTTTTCTTGATTTCGACAGTGCAGCCTCCTGAGATATTTATATTGGTGCCCAGATACTGGAAATTTGATACGTCCTCACGTTCGAAATTGTCAATTATTATCTTTGGGTGTGCTTTCACTTTCTTATTTGATTTGCCATAATGTGTTTTTTTCATATTTAAGTACATGCTGTGGGCTTCAATGTGTTCTTTTGTTGATAGTAACATTTGCTTTAGACCATCTCTGTTAAGATAACTGTCTAATAACAACTGACCATAACAAGAAAATCATTGTGCACATGGCCCAAAAATATCTAGATTTATGGCTATATTCGGAATATGACATGCTACCAATTTACACTTATATTTACCTAATCTCAGAAACAAAATAGATGTATTATTTCAGATAGTAGAAATAGTTATATTACATGTATTCAGGATGTCTCCATTCGTCACTGGTACATACATAACCATATATTTTTATATTGACTGTAATGACGATTGTTCACTGGACAAAATATATCACATGAAAATAATAGCATACTATTATAGAATGTTTAATTAAACGTAACACATCTAACAGTTGAATTTAAGATGGTACTGTTTAGTGCCACAATAATTATTATCCTATCATTTCGTATATTATATAAAATAACACTGGCGTAAAAAGAAAAGTAGGCAATGTGCATATGCACGTTTCATTCATTATGTTGTAGAATAATTGAAACATATTAGTAAAATAGCTGGTGTGAAAAATACTAATTTAAGACACATAACTGCTTATTTATAAACATGTTTCATTCATATTAAAACAAAATAAAATTTGTAAAAAGCCTATTTTTATAGTTATTTGGTGATCTCCCTAACGTAGAGATTAAGCTGTTCGCTATGTGTTAAAGTGGTCACGGGTTCGGATCCGGCTCGTGTCGTCTTGTTTATAAGGTGGATTTTTTCGGAGATCCCTGTGGATTATCACTTGAAGCTATGAAGTTACGTGCTATGAGTGGCACTTTCGGCAGGCGGCGTGCCGCTTCGTTGAGACGGACGGAGTACATATGGGAAACCGAGTACAGTGAAGTCAATCTTCTACGGCTTTTAAACCTATTTTTAACTATTTTTTTGGATTATACTAAAAATTATTGACACTCTTTGGTGAATATAGTTCACTTTTCCGTCTAAGTCGCTTGCTATTGAGTAAATGTCTGAACAATGAATAGTGACGTAAGCAACTTGACAAATATTTTTCAATGAATAACGGGTATACTTTTCTTCGTGGACTCTATATCTTGTATATGCATATATACATATATAAGTAGAATTCTGTTCATCTGGTCTCCCGTGTGGATGCATAGGTGCATGGGCATTGACTTAGTACACGATTTAGAAATCCTTAGTTTACATTTTCCTTTCCAGTGCAAGATAATGTGTTGCAGAAAGTTGAACGAAAGATAAACGACAATCCCATTGCCAAAATTTTTTTCTAAAAAAATAAGTGAAAAAGTACGTAGAAATGTTAATAATCATTGCTGAATAGCCGTAAATAATGTGATTAATTCGGACCGTGTAATATATGTGATTTTTGGAAAATTTTAAGGTCAGGTTTTAATCCCTCCACGCCTCCCCCTGCATTGTGATCACATTTATCATGTTCCTTGACTAGTTGTACAGTTTTTCTAGCCCTTTTAATCTTTCTATACATCTTAATTCCTTCGTATGATGACCTTTCTCGTCCTATCGGTCGAAAAGTTAAAATTCCGAAAACTTTGGTACTTACATACAAGTTCTAATTTCATCAAAATGATCATCTTCCTAACTTTATTTAATGAAATGATATCATTTAATGCTAATTCGAATTGATGTTTTCCTGGAAAAGGTATTTTTAGGACATCTATCTGAAAGTAGATGATATGATACTTTATTTGAATTCTATTTTCAATCAAGCAAACACTATATTTAACAAACTATCATTCAAAATACCATTTAACAGTTGGTATTTTTATTTCCATAACAAAGTTAGTTAGAGTATTCGTGATTTGACCATGACGCCGTGATTTCGTACATTTTAGATGTATTCTTTGTCTGTGTTCCCAGATTGACCATATTGATTTCTTTGTAGTATACACATTTTCCACATTTGTATTCTTGATTTGACCATGACGCCGTGATGTCGTACATTTTAGATGTATTCTTTGTCTGTGTTCCCAGATTGACCATATTGATTTCTTTGTAGTATACACATTTTCCACATTTGACATAATGGTAGCTTCATAACAAACGTGAATTATTTTTCTTCTAGCTATTGTTAGTCTTCTAGTGCATTCAGTTCCGTTATGTGTTATGCCATTTTCTATAAATTATTTAATTCTATATTATGTGAAGAACTTTAACTAAGAGTCGTTTGTCCCTACGACGTCTGCATTATAATGTTCTTATTGTTTTCGCCGCATAGATGGGGGATACATTATAACCTGAATCACTAACCATACTGGGGTGCAAAGGGAACGCATTGCTCTAGGCGG